>JAVTVY010025609.1:0-114969 GCA_036873755.1 Hanleya hanleyi
TCCAGTTTGGACGCCCACACGGTTTGGTTTTCTTGTAAAGAGTTGTGTTATCGGCGAAGTTCGCCGAGTGTATATTAGAGACCCGTTAGCGTGGGGAAATTTCGCCCAGGCTAGACGGGCTTACCTTTGCAGGCGTCTGGCGACCCGTTCCTTTCGGAAGTCGACAGACGTCTGTTGGGAATTGCTTGTAAATGACATGAAAGCTAACGAAGTTATCGTTGCAATTATATAAATGTTTCCCATGGTCTTAGTAATCAGAACTCGCCCGCCTCTATAAATATACTAGCGGGACGGTTCTACGTCTAGTTAAATCACAGATTTTGACAGCCTACATGTATACGTTTGGCTATGTATGCAGTCAAACCGGTTCCTTTGTCTACTTCGACAAAGACTTCTCTAACCTGCCGTGCCTGAGCAATCCATTGTTCTCGTCGGACAATGAAATGCAGTGGGTTCGCATATCATCTCGACCTCTCCTTTGTCTTTTTGTTTTCACACTCCGTTACCTAAACGGAATAAACGTGTCGTGTCTGTCTCCTTTGCGGGTTAATTCATAACGCAGTTCTAAATCCGTTTCTCGTTTTATGGTGGGTTGTTCAGACCTACCATTGAGTGTCAAAATTGCTGTCTTGCGGTTTCGTTTATCGATGAATCAGCGATTCTATAATAGCGAAATGACATGTTACGGGACTTCAATTTTAGGATTGACTTGGCATGGATTGAGACAGGTTGATTGGGTAACAGAAACATTGTTTATAAATGTTTGATATTTCAATCAATTTCCATCATTAAATATCCAATCTGTCGACGATTATTGCTTATTAAAATAGTGCATACTGCTTACGAAATCGGTGAGAATTAGACCGGGAATTCTAGTTCTATTTTCGGCCTTCCCCTTCTCCGGTATGCCGTTCTCGTACTTCGACTCGATGTTCTCCTACACCACCACGCCGTTTGCCACGTCTTTCGGTCTCGCCTTTTTATATAGGTCACCACGTTCGTCAGTCGCAGACTCCGTTTCTTATCATGCGGTTGTCCATGATTTGTCAACCTCTCGCTGAAGTTATATCACTCGTTCGCCCATTCCGGTCTCGTCGAGTTCATCTGTGATTCCTTTTTCTTCAGTGTAAAGTTAGGAACATACGTCAATGATGGTTTTTCGGATAATTTGGATGCGCTTTTAGCGTTGGTGCCGGATATACCGTCTACTTCGAATAATCCTCGTATTAAATGTCAGACGAAGGAATTCTTCCTCGCCGTATGTTGTCTCACCTATGTCAGTTTTGTCAATGGTTCGATGGTGATTAAATTAATATTTTGGGGATAGTTTTCTTTCACATTTCTGTCTTGTCAAAATTTTGTTTGGGCAAATTTGTAGACTTCACATGGTCTGTTTTTCCATCTGCCATGTGTTTATTGTCTTCGGACGTACGTCGCGAAATTAATTGGCTCTTGTCGGAGTTTTCAAAGTTCTTATATCTTGAAATTATTACCCAATATATTTTCTAAAGTCAATATTAATCTCGGGCTTATCTGATAACACAGTCCTGCGTGATGGAGACAATGTGTATTCAATATCACGTGTCCACACGAACAATGAGTTCGACCCGCTGTGTTTGTTGTGGGTTTTTACGGGCTCTCGCGACCTCGTTATTATTGCTCAATTTGTGACAGATTTGTACTTAGTTCCCGGCATTTCTGTAAGTCTGCCTTTTAGTGCTGAGATTTGAAGGCCGATGGTGATCTCTACAATAAACGATCAGGTTTGGTTTCGTTGATTCATGAATTTTATGCATTGAGTTTGTGTATATCTCAAGTAGGGTTGTAAATAGTATCCTCATCGGCGGAGGTTTTCTTCCCGCCGGAGAGATCTGATACTTTATTTTGCAGCCGTCAAATTTTCATGTTGTTGTTGCGTCTGTTCGGACTTGCAGTTTTGGTGGGTTCACCTTCATACATTCAGTTCCTTGGTCCTACCAAAATGTAATCTCTTGTTATATCAAGTATTATTTCGTGATTTTGATATCCTGTATTCAAGAGAGTCCTTACAGAGGTTTTATATGTCTTTCATACTGACATGAATATGAAGCATGATTGTTGCATTTGTGTTACGTAAACCACAACTCAACCCTATTTACTTCGACCCTGTGTCGCATCTTAATGAGCTTCTTTACTGATCTCTTTATGTAATTAAGGGTGTGTCGAACAACAATGAGATCACGTGCTGGTTTACGTGAGTGAGTAAACCTATTCACCCACTTATGCTGGTTTACGTGAGTGAGTAAACCTATTCACCCACTATGTAGAAGTGTGATTTTCTTGAAACACAATTGTCTGATTATTACATTGCTTGTTTTATTTCACACCAAGTTGGTTCCATCTGTATACTGTATTACGCTTATAATTCAGATGGACTTATGCACTAATTTTAATTTCTTCCATATGAGAAAATTTGAAATTACTAGCGTGAGTGGGAAGGTATTGGCCGGCCAAGGATCAAGCCTAGTGACACGTAAGTCGTGAAGTCTTCTATGGTTTCTTTCTACCAGGTATGTATTACCGGTACAGTCTACTAGAGCATCAAACTGCTTTTTTAGTAATGTTCTTACTATTCTTCTTCTCGACAAATTGTTCGTGCTAGGTCATTTCAAATTATAAATTTTTGAATAACCTCACTTCCCTGCCGGCGAGAGACTTAAATGTATTTCCTCTCTTCGGGAATTTAAAATTCTTTAAGGATCTTTCTTCGTTACCTGGAAAATTTTTGTTCTGGATGTCGGTTGTGTGACTATTTGGTTATTAATAGTAACATTGTTGTAAATGTTTTATATTCTCTCCATATAAGCTCCAGTACTGAATTTCATGTACAGGAGACAAATTACATCGGGAGAGGTAATAATGTAACCATGTGCATTGACACATTATTCATGTTCACTGACACAAAGATCCATAATCCCATTTATCTCATTGAGCTTAAATTTGGTGATTAACGCTACAAACTTTCAAGTGGTTCATCTCTACTGCGTTTAAAGAAAAATTATTACAATCGACTTCGGGGTTACTGTTTGCAACGCCCTTCTGTTACGTCGTGTACATTATAAGTTTGTATCCTGCTCCATTATGAGCATGTTTATACATTAAGTTGTTGTGAATGAGGAAATCACTACGTTGTTTATCATATACAACGTTTCTCGCATTTTTCACATTACGCTTTCCTATTACACCTTGACGACATGTTCATTACGCCGTCATGTGTCTTTCATACACCTGTGCGTCGTTCTATTACATCGGTTAGGCGTTTCTGGTACGCCATAACGCCGTTTGTCACGTCATTTCTTCATTTCCGAGATGCATATTTTATATCCATTCATCGCCACTTCCTTTGATTCTTCATCGTCGGTCATCGGCGGGAGGGGTAGTCCGTTCGTTTGGCTTCAACCTTCCACTTGTAAAACGAAGAGAGTTCTGTTCAGACCTTGTTGTTTCCAGTCTGGTGTTCAGAATATCAAAATTGTATTGAAATCAGCAGTATTTGGTCAAATGCTGTTATATGGAATAGGTCTTTGGATTATGGATGTGGATATTCTCTGAGGACGACGGCGGGATTGTGAATCACGGACTAGTCGCCTTTAATTGAATTCAGCACAGTGTTGTTAACACAGAGCCATGTTGACTTTATCACACTAACATTGTGTTGAGATCCATTTGCCTTAGGATTGTGCTTAATCAACACAATGTCTTCGTGGTGTATTTGTGGGACAGTTTTTTCCGACTTTCTCCATCAAGTACTTTATTCCTGTATTGACCGTTACACCAATGGTTAGACTTTGACATTATGGTTCTGTCATCAACCTTAAGGTTGTTTATTATATGTAGGATCTTACTCACTACGTTCCTATATTTGTCCTGGTGCCGAGGACGTGATATCGTTCCCGACTCTATTTCCCTCGTAATTGACTTCCTCCTTCACCTTCACGAGGATAGGGAGTTTCATATTAGCACCATGGAAGGCTATCGATCTGCTCTGGCATGAATTGAATAGGGTGTTACGTCTTACCTTGGGTTCCGACATTAGCCTTAACGATAATATCTCTGCTCTTATTCACGCCTTCGCATTACAGTCGCGTTGTACTCGCCAACTGTTACCGAAATGGGATATCGGTGTGGTTCTGTGTGCTCTGATTATACCACCTTTTGAACCCTTAGAGTCCGCGTCTATAAAAACTGTGTCTTATAAGACGGCCGTCGTGGCGGCGTTTGCTTTGGCGTCCAGACTGTCTGTACTTCATGCTCTTGAAAGATCTTCTATGACCTGGACAGCGGATCGGTCTTGCATTTCTTTTCGGCCCATTCCTGAATTTATCGCCAAAATGAGTCTGTTCGTTCAGGTCCGTGCGCTCAACGTCGTACTCCAGTCCTGCGTTGTCAGACTTTGTACATGGCCTCGAGGACGATCTTCTGCTATGTCCTGTTCGAGCCATCCGCCACTATCTTACTCGTTCCGATCCGTTCGCGGCTCTCGGCTACGGTTATTCTGTCCCTTCGCCTGTCAGCAAGGCTTGTCTTTTAAAAACAGCCGCGTAGTTGAAGAAGACCATAAAATAGTCTTATCAATTGGCAGAAGGTAGATATACCATTGACGCCCCACTACTGTCTTCTGCTTCTTCTAATGTGATTCGTGCCATCGCTGCGTCATGGCATGTATGGAAGAACTGACCCCTTCATGACATTGTCCTGTCTTGTGCCTGAACAATTAACTCCACGTTCACTAATATCTGTCTGAGGGATATGACAGTGCAATCAATAGTGTGACCACGCTTGGGCCACTGTGGCTACCCAGCACGTTGTGAGTAATTTCAGAAAAAGAGGGGGGGGGGCGGCAAAATTGTCACCATCGCAGCAAGACAGCCATCTTGCTGTATCATCTCATCTCATCTCATCTCAGTCATATTATTATTATTACATATATTATATGATAAGAGGCATCTCAGAAGGTAGAAATAAGTCAGTTGACCGGCCGTGGATTCTATAATCACCAATGAAGGCCTAACACCAGGATAGGGTTTACTCCTAACTGAAATTTGCTTCTGTTCTTCAGAAACTGACTTCCTTCTAGATGTTCTCAGCTGGGTCCTCTGTGCTTTCAACTCAAAAGACACCTGCTCCAGGCCTAGAGTCAACATTAGTGATGCAAGTACAGAGAGTTGACGAATGTGTAGCAGGACCCAGGGAGCAAGCACGGTCAATTCCAACGCATCGTTCATCACTCCAAGTATGGTGAGTTGACCTCAAGAAGCTTGCGGACTGAGAGTGGTGTGGACTTGGTACCTTCCAAGTATTGGCAGCGCACGTCCTCCCCTTACTTATGGTTGGACCAAGGATCTCCCTGTATGCAACGGCTGCGGCTGCGGACCCCCCTAGTCATACAGAGTCTACCAAGAGGACCTTGTTGTTGCCTACGGTGCCCCGGGATTCCTGCAACTTGGTGGAAATGTGTACCACATCACGAGCACAGTTACATGGATGGAGACACTCAGATAAGTAAAACTGTATCAATTCCTTCAATTACCCTATGTGTCTGTAACCAGGGTTAACTTGATGTGTAATAATGTCTCAGATTTATACCCATGTCTGTGTCGTTCCAGGGATTACTAGTCTGCTATGGGAGTTACCACAAGGCCGAGGTTCCCGCCTCCATATGTTGGTACTGTGGCATAATTGAAACAGGTTTACGATTTGGGCTACAAATATTAAACATTTATAAACAATGTTTCTATTTGTTACCAAATCAAACCTGTGTCAATTTGATGGACCCTCCCTCCGTCCCCTCATGCCGGCCTTAAACACTACAGGTCTCGGTAATTATAATGAGAATAGAGGGCGAGTATGGCTTGGACTGAGCCTATATAGTAATCCTGCTGGAATGAGGTGGGAGAGCTCTCCTAGGGGCGGACAACTCTCCGCTAGGGGAGCTAACTTTTAGTTTTAAACTTCCGTTTTCTACGTTGTATCATCTTCCTGACGGAGATTGAATGGCATAATTGAAACAGGTTTGATTTGGTAACAAATAGAAACATTGTTTATAAATGTTTAATATTTCAGTCATCAGTCAAAATCTCAGTATAGTCCATGAACTGTCTACTTTTGTGTGTGAAGTTGAATTTATTAATGTGACTGCTATATGATTCAAAGTAATCAGTCATGACTTGTTCATTTGAGAAACAGGATAAACTGTTATGTTGTGTTTCTTCTGCTGATTGATGAAAACATCCGGTGTCCATCTTTATTGTTTTTCAGCAGAACATGTAATAACTCGATAACGCTTCACGTATGCCACCTTTTTAATCATTAATCTGACACCGAATTTCTGTTAATTTAATCAATTTGGTTCAGCTCGAAAGAACCCCCAGTGATTCTTTGTGTCATATATTTGTGTCAGCCGTTATATGGTGAAGTACATGTAGTAGAAGTTGTATTACCAGACTATGGCGTACTTGTACCTGCAAAACATATATCCAGCAAAACTGCTTTAACTGTAAACTGCAAGAGATTATTCCCACAAATAATATTAGCATTTAAAATATTTTTGTAGATTTTTTCTTCTGTATCTGTATTAGTATCGGTTCTGTTTGCAGAGCATAGTACTTTGTTCGCCTTTGTACAGGTGACATTTTAAAAATGTGCCACCACTCATAATGCAATAATAAAACCTCATATTATAAAACGCCAATGGTACTCTAGAGTGATAGAATTCAAAGAGTGATTGAACTATGAGAACATCGACTATTTAATACTTTCAGAGTTTATGAAGGTGTACCAGAGTTGGATGATGGAGATCTGGCGATGGATGGGTCAGTTCCAGACAGACATGTTTATATATCAGGTACATGTCAATGACATATAATGTACTTTAACATTGCAAAACATGTAATTAATATTTGATGTGAAAATTTATGTTGATCTGAAAGGGAATAGTTGCAACATCTGATCCTTATTGGGGCTAAAGTGATGGCATCTCACAATGGCACAACATTGGCACTCTGTTTATTGTATATTGGGAGCTTACCTGCAAACCAAAGTAATTCTGAAAATGGGCAGTGTGGATACTCATCTAGATACTGTTCTCTGAGAATCAGAACAGGGGAGAAGCAGGGTTGGAGGCAAGAGAATAGCAGCTGTTGAAGCTATATTTATATATTTAATTTCCTAAGCATTCAGATATTCTCTTGTAGGGGTAAGTTACCTCACATCTTTTTGTCTTCACATTTCAATTCATATCTAGTTGAAATACTTTAATTTACAGGGTGCATTCCAGGAGGCTATTGGTCACTTGCAGAATTTTGGAATTTCAACGAAAGGCAATTTAAAGGTAGATGTAGGACTGTTGAGGGATTTTCAAAGTAGGATTAGGCTGAACAAAGTTGATTATTAGTTTCTGGGGCACTTTTTCCACAGAATAGTGTGGGTTGGAGACTATTTTTGGCTCACATGTGTTATCTATGGAGGCTTATGTAATGTAACCTCAATCAGTGTGATATCTGTTTGATGTCTGTCCAGTTATATTTTTACCCCTCGGCCAAATTAATTTGTCCGAAGGGTATTGTCGTCGTCATGTACGTCCGTCCGTCCGTCTGTCCGTCACACCTTTCTCGTTACCAAGATATCTTTAGAACGACTTACCCTAGGCACACCAAACTTGCAGTGCACATCCATATGCGCGTGACCCAGCACCCTAATGAATCTGGACCTGATTGGTTGGAAACTTTGGTGGCCATCTTTAATTTATGCGAAACCATCACAGCTTACTCGTTACCAAGATATCTTTAGAACGACTTACCCTAGGCACACCAAACTTGCACTGCACATCCATATATGCTCATGACCCAGAACCCTATTTAATCTGGACCCGATTGGTTGGAAACTTTGGCGACCATATTTAATTTATGCGAAACTATTAATCTTGTGTATCTCGGGTACCATTTCACTGTTCAGTGTGAAACTTGGTATAGATCATTGATGCATCAAGAAACTTCAAAGGAATGACCAAACCAGTTTCCCTGATTCGGTGGAAACCTTGGCGGCCATCTCTAATTTATGCAAAATCTTTAATGATATATATCTCTGATACCATTCAAATGTTCTATAAGAAACTTGGTATACAGCATCGATGTATCAAGAGACCTGCAATGTTTAACCACATCAGTTCCTCTGAGTGGCGAGAAGGATGGGCGGCCGTCTTTAATTTATGCGAAATCATTAATGATCTCTATCTCTGAAACCGTTCCAAGTGCTCGATATAAATTTTTTTACACATCATCGATGCATCAATAGACTTATGATAAATGACCGTTTTGGTGTTTCTGATTGGGCGGAAACCTTGGTGGCCATCTTTAATTCATGCAAAATCTTTAATGATGTATATCTTTGATACCATTTCAGTGTTCTATATGAAACTTGGTATCCAGCATCGATGTATCAAGAGACTTGCAATGAATAACCACATCAGTTCCTCTGAGTGGTGGGAAGGAAGGGTGGCCATCTTTAATTTATGCGAAATCATTAAAGGATTTTAATCAATTTTTTTTTCTCTGGAATATGTGTCAGAAGAGTTAGTAGTTAATTAAGAAATTTTTTAAACAATTTTTCCTTGTCCCCTGTGGGCGTATTTAAGCCTTTTTGGCAGCTCTATTTAGCTCCCAGTCAGATATGCATATTTGTGGAATGAAAGCGAGGCCGCCAATCTGTGACGTCACAGGTAGTAATTTAGTATGAATTACATACTGGGAGAGATTTCTTTTAGTGGCATTTAGAAGTTGGGAAGTAGATAAATAAACAAATTACTTATGGATAACAACTTCTAGTTTATTCGGGACGACGTTTTGATACAGGTATCGTTCTCAAGGCAATGACATCAATAAATAAATAAGCAGTATATATTCATCCTCAGCGCGTATGACCTACTGATCCAGGAACCCCACCGTCCCTTGAAGCCCACCTTGTTAATTAATCCAGCCATCTCCACAAGCCTAATCCTGTCCTATTAAATATTTCTCACCTAGTATAATACTATTGTTATCATACTGTTGACATTTAATCGAGGAACTGTATATATACTGCTTCTTCACAATTCGACTCGAGAATACTACTGCCTAATAAATAGCAGTGTAAATTGACTCCAAAATGCTGTATTGTGCCGCCTATGGTTGTACAAATGAGCAGAAAAAAGGTTGTGGGTTGAATTTTTTCTCGTTTTCCGTAGAGAACATCCGTCGGAAAAAATGGGTGCACTATTGCCGTCGTGTAGGTTTTGAGCCATCAAAATATGTTGATAAAATCGACATTTTGTTGAAACAAATTTTACGGTCTTGTTGAAATTTGTTCTTATTTACATTTCAGTGGTTCTCCATATATCACAAAAAGAAAATCGCCAATTTAAACGTACCCCTCCTCACAATGGTTTTCCGGTCATTGCAGTTCTGCTTATCTTATAATATACTCCTTTCCCAGGGCTTCGTGTTTGGAATTAGTGCGCGAGCTTAAAATAGCTTACGTCAAAATATTTAGTAGAGGGTATTTGAAATCAGGCGAGTGGTTGCAATATAATACAATATAAAATATGACCGTTTACGTGAGCTAAATATCACTCTCGTGACATGAATTTACTAGACTGTTTGCGTGCAGGTGGGCTATCTGATAATGTCACCAACACCCGTTGTGCGAGAAATTGCCCCTTATCTGCGAAAAGTCGGGAGCAGGACCGCTAGAAAGTCGCAATTTGTTCTTTCCTATCAATTACGCTAGCTGGACGGCATATTCCTACTGGAAATAATTTATTGAACACAGATTTGCCAGAAGTAAAAAAAAATGAACTAAATATTTTTGGTAGATAATATATAACGTCGTACTTTCAAACTGACATGAACGAAAGAGAAAACTTCAAAATTGGCGTACGTCTCCGTGTTGAAATCTCACCAGCTAGGCCTGGACTAACAAATTATTTCGATCATTGTCTAAATATTTATTCATTTTGTGCATAGGGGGCCTATATATAACGTCTGGTATAGATAATAAATAACATACTGGTCAGTATGTGTTTACAAGTCGACCTTGTTCCGTGTGGGACGGTTCATCTGTTTCAGATTCGCTTTCCCTCTGTTCCATCTCATTTCGGTCATTTGGTACGGGTTCCAACTGATACGGCAGAACGTCAAGATGTCCATTTATGTCCTCTGTATATAGATCATCATCTCTGGCATATTCTTCCATGGTTTCGAATCGTTTTCAATTAATTATACAGCGATATACGCGATGGAGTGATCGCAAATCCACAGCTTAATATATAGCGCTGACAACTGCCCACAGGAGATGGTTGCCTGTCTGACATCACAAGGTCACGTGACGCCTAAGCTCATTAACGGGTTAACTGGCGGAAATTGAGCTACAGGTCTTCAATTAAAAAGGATAAAATACGCCCACAGGAAAAAATTTTAAAAAAAATTCTTAATCAAGTACTAACTCTTCTGACACATATTCCAGAGAAAAAAAAATTGAGTAAAATCCTTTAATGATCTCTATCTCTGATAACTTTCAAACGCTCGATGTAAAATTTGGTATACATCATCGATGCATCAAGAGACTTATGTAATGAATACCGGTTTCTCTGATTGGACGGAAACCTTAGAGGCCATTTCTAATTGCAAATTTTTTTATAATCTGTATATTTGTCACTTGACTGCTTGGTGTTCCTGAAGTCTTGATTCAAATTGAATACATTATGATTGGCTGGCGCCCAGAGCCGAGGGGTTTTCAGATGCGCAGCTTCATATTTCTCTTGTTTTAGCTTCATAATCCTCACATAGTTTTCCCCAAGTAGTTTTTCGTATAAATGTGTCCAGGCCCCTTTTCCACTTCTTTTATTTTCATGAATATTTGAAATAATTCCAATAAATCCAGGACTGTATTCATGATTTTTAAAGTTCCTCCTGCTATATCATGTTTATGCTTTGATCTGTCTTGCAATTTCAGATCAGAAATCACTTACAACTGGCATGTTGTTATTACTGTCTTGGCAACTACTCCGTAAGTTTACATTTCTGTTTCAAAGATAAGCATTTGCTGGTGACATTTGTTGCACATTATAGTTCACATACAACATAGTTTAATTCTTGTAAATGCTAACATGTAGAACTGCTATAAAACACCACATACTTATAATAATAAACTATAATTCAGGAAAATCAATTTTATGAATAACAACTTATTATTATTACAACTTTTTAATTCACAGAAAGCATGTGAACTCATTCTGGATGTAGTATCACTGCTGCCTCCTGGTGGAGACCATCCCGACAGAGGTGTAAAAACCCTGACCTCCTCAATCGAGGCTGGACGCCATCTTTATCTCTCAACATGTACTGAGGCGGAGCTCTTACCATACTGTATACAACTCTTATCCACATGTTTTAAGGTGATCTTGAAAGTACTTTTATGGTGAAATCTCTCAAACAGTCTAAAGAGCTCTGTATTGATATTTAGTTAAAAGGAGCACCTGTCTCTGTGCTGGCTCATGTGATCTCAGCATATATGTATATACCAGAGAGGCATTTCTGCAGAATTCGACAAATTTTCTGTGGTGAAGTTTGAGTTGCATATATATATTGGTATGGTGGTGCTGTTTTTGTGTAAAGGAGAAGCCAGACCAGGATATGAGAACTCGACCTCTCAAATGACTCCTCTAACATGTTTAAAGAGAAATTCCTGGTAGATTTTTGCTAACAATGGATAAAGGTCTCCCATTACACTTGGAGACAGATTGGAAAGTGTGTACGATGGCACTGTCAAAATTCAATAGAACTTGCCTTCTGTAGATAATCTATTAGATTTCCATGTTACAATAATGTGACAGAACTTACCTACAAGATTTGTTACTTCAAACTAAATTATAGTATTTTCTTTTTTCTAGGATAGGGCTTTAGGTCCGGCAACAGATCACATGTCCATGGGTCACATGATCATCTTATTACAGTTTGATTGGCCGAAACAAGAAGCTGTTCTAGGCCAAGCCTTGCAAAGAATACGAGAACAAGGATCATTTACTTATAGTTTATTTTTTACTTATGTCATCAGTATCCTTTCTACGTCAATCTAGATGGGTTTTATCACTGTTGAGCATAACAAATAATAACATTGAACATAATCTTTCTGAAATGGGGATTTTACCGTAGTTCTGAATTGACCGTATTCAGTATGGAGAGCTTCCACCTTTACCATATATATGGTAAAAGTGAACACGGCGTTAAATTTATCTCTCTCTCTCTAACGTACCGAGGGTAAAACGCTCAATTATCTTCCTCTAGTAAGTGGTGGAGGGAGGGAGGGAATTTGGCTTAATGTCACACTCAAGTTTGTTTCACTCATATGGTGACAGTCAGTTTGGTTGGTGGAGGAAGCCGGAGTACCCGGAGAGAACCACCGCCCTTCGTAACTGACAGACTTTCACACATGGACCAGCTGGGTTTGAACCCGTGCCGGTTCAGCGGTGTGAGGCTAGCGGTGGTGGAATTGAAACACTTGAGGACATAAAAATAGAGTTTCTTTTTATCTCGATAAGGGGAGATATTATGAGAGGGGGAAAGAGGATGTCATTGTCGATGTCGGTGTCCCCTCCCTGGAAATGATAAGGTTTTTGGTTTAGCAAATCAAAAAAAAAAAAAGAAAAAAAAATCAGAAATAAAAAATAAATAAATAAATAAAATTTGGGAGGTGGGTATTCCACCAGTGGGGCTATTAGGCACTACACCCAGGGGATTCTTTGGGTGCTCCAATATCAAATCTAATGATAAGAGTATTTCGTTTACCTGGAGTGCACATGTACATCTGTACATAGAAAGTTTTCTGCAGTTGTCAGCTGCCACTGGATGATTATGAAACTTGGTACACATATTTCTTATGATTAGGCCATAAAAAGTTAATTAATTGTTTCTCAAGTGGCGCCGCATCCTCGATTTCTCTCCCGCTGGGCACTTTTTTTTCTCACTTTTTGAAAAAAAAAAAAAAAATCCGCCGCATCCCTGGCATACTGTCCGCTCCCATTCTTTTTATTGCATGTGTAAATGTGCTTGTAAACTGTGTTTATTCGTTGTAATGTCTATTCGTTTCCCAAAAATGGTGTTTTACTATGTTTGTGAAAAAGAAAAATGCTTTAATACGTACAGAGATGTCATCGCCATGATCGTATCGATCACAAAATAGTTTACAACCGGCAGTTGCGCGAACTCGTTCCAGTTTCAAACCAAACTGCGCATATACAAAAATCAGACCTGAATATAAGCGGAAGTGGATTGCCGTATGTTTTTATTATGTAAATTTCGCTTCTCCGTTATCGTAATTTTATAAATAGCGAATAGTATATTTATCATAACATTATTTATTAAAATCTTCGTCATAAATTGTGCACATTTCAACACGAAAGGCTGTAAATTAAAAGAAATATTTTCATCCTAGTCTCCGGTTCCAGCGTCGGTTATGCTTTTCATTATGCTCTTTGCCTAGTTTAAACAATTCATCGGAAATGGGTCCAATGAAATGAAATTTGTGATTGTATTTTTACCGCATTTCTTATCCGTTTTCACAATGCTGGTTTCAGCATACATTGCTGAATGTCGAGAACGTGGGGCGGTTAACATGCTGGACTGGACAATTATACAGGTTAGCCCAAGTGCCACCGTGATCGAGGTCCTGAACGAGGTGACCGGTATCACCCGATGCCCAGATTTCGACGACGCGATATCGTGTACAATTGGAAAATCTAAGCAGGACGGAGATTCCATCCCACTTCAGGCCACAATCGGAGAAGCAGTTGATATGGTCTTCCCGGCTTGTAAAAAAAAAAAAAAAAAAGATAAAAAACCGCCCGCATCCTTCCTTGAAAAAAAAAAAATAATAAAAAAAAAAAACGCCCGCCCGCTCCTGAAAAAAAAAAACCCACTTGAGAAACAATTAATTAACTTTTTATGGCCTTAGAGGATGAAATGTGCTATTTATGAGATGAAATATTATTTTTTGACCAAATTATGATGATTTCAACTTGGTAACCATGGTAACTTGCCGATGATGATCAGCAAAATTGTAGGCGTCTTACATGTACATATGTACATAGACAGTTTCCTGAAGCTGTCACATGTCTCTGGATGATTATGTAACTTGGTACACATGTTTTTTTATGATTAGAGAATGTGCCTGTGCTATTTATGAGATGAAATATTAATTTTTTACCAAATTATGATGATTTCAACTTGGTAACCATGGTAACTTGCCAGTGATAATGTACATACTTGAACACACATATACATCTGTACATACATGTACAGGCTGTAAATGGAAGGTTTGCTAAAGCTGTCAACTGTCAACTATCGGATGATTTTGACACTTGCTACAATGTTTCATATGATTCAGAGTTTGCATGTGCTATTTGTGACATGAAATATTATTTTTTGTCCAAATTATCTTGGTTTGTCAGTCATTCGTTTTTGAGGCATGTGATCACACTCCCACACCATCACACTCCTGAAAATGAGCTCAGAAGTGTGAACTATATCACTCCCCAATTGTAAGAGTTCCTATGTTATAACCTTGAGGAGTGTGATATCACTCTCCTTCATCCATTTTTCAAACTTTAGGAGTGTGATTCACAGCACTCCAGCTATTTTCAAAAATGAAAGACTGGTTTGTATTTCATACTTTTCCAATGATAATATTTTTGTTAGGCCAACAAAATTTACATGTACATAGAAAATTTGCTTTATGTGTATGCTTTCAATACTGCTGCAACTTCAGCGGTACACTCCTTAAGACAAGATGTTGGGTTTCTCAGAATGCTTGTGGTTTATAAATGCATATGGCATCCTAACTAATATATAAGGGAAGTATGTCTTATATCATGGAAGTTAAATCACATGGCAAGAACATGACTCAAATATGTTCATTTAATTGAAATTTTACTACAGTTCAATGATGATAATAGTATTTAATGAACTAGCGAATGTTTCACAGATATTGCGCACTATAAATGGTTGTCTTACTTGGTTAAATATTGATACTGCATATGTTAATAGATATTTACATTGATTTTCCTTAATCCGTTTTCTCAAGATGTAGATATTCTTGAGGAATTTGCATTTCTAAAAACAGCAGAGGGTGGGAAGGTATCTCTAGACATTCTGCCTCCAAGCACCAAAGTTGTGACACAGTGAGTATAATGATGATACAAGTGCCTATTATCTCTTCTCTTGCAAGTCGGCTAAGTAGGTCTGTTGGTTTATTTTCAGTCTTAAAGGGAAACTGTCCAAGTCTGCTGGAGAATTCTGCAAGTCTGCATCAGTGAAACATTCTGATCGACTGTATAGATTTTAAGATTGTAAGAAATTCCTCTTATCTAGCAGCTACTTTAGAAGATCTTTTTAGTCGGACAAAAGAGGACTGTATTTTACGTTAGTTGAGAGAAATCGGTGTGTTGCATAAGTTTTAATGTTTGTACATGTTTTTGGTGTGTTGTGTTGATTGCTTCTGGATTTCTGAGTTATTTTTGTTGAAATCCTTTTGTTAGATTGTCGCTATATAGCTGAAATATTGCCGAACATGACATTTAATGTCACCTGGATCCTGACCAGGCTCAGAGGATATAGAATCTGTGTCTCTGCGGACATGTGTCATAAATTCCCATTAGCATGTTAACTTTCAAGTCTTTTATTTATCCACTTCAGATTTTCAAGGTATTGTCGGGGTATGATGGACAAATAGTTCTGTCCATTTTAAATAGTTGTCTACTATAGAGTTTGTAATGTTAAAGCTGCAGCTGTTTAAATTTCGAACTCTATATATAACAGTTGTTTGATGTGCTGAGGCTCAGTTTGCACAGACTAAGGTTATTGAGGCCATAAATGGTCATAAGTCAGGGGTTTGCAATTTAATATTTGGTAAGTTGGTTGGTCATGGGATAAGTCGACAAAACCTAGTTCTCTCACTGGCCCTATTTTTCCTATTTTTATCCTATCAGCATATATGCTGGATGGGATCATGTCGTCACGCTGTCCGGCTGTCCGGATGGCTGGATGACTTGCATGAACGGCTGAACGACGTGACCGCTATAAAAGGTGAACCGTTTCAGCTGGAGAATTCAAATTTGGTATACTGCATTGTTGGTGGTAAAGCACAAGTCTATTGAAATTGGGGACATTTTGGTGTTTTTTTCGGTTTCCATGGCAACATAAATAAAAAATATCCACATTATGACGTGAATGCTCTAAAAGCCGAACCGTTGCAGCTGGAGACTTCAAATATGGTGTACAGCATTGTTGCATGGTAAAGCACAAGCCTATTGAAATTGGGGACATTATGTTGATTTCTGTGGTTTCCATGGCAACATAACGAAAAATATCCACATGATGACGTGAACGTTCTAAAAGCTGAACCGTTGCAGCTAGAGACTTCAAATTCGGTATACAGCAATGTTGGGTGGTAAAACACAAGGCTATTGAAATTGGGTAAATTTGGGTGTTTTTGCTGTTTCCATGGCAACATAATGGAAAATATCCACAGAATGAGGTTAATGCTTTAGAAACAGAACCATTGCAGCTAGACACTTCAAATTTGGTAGCATTATTGTGTGCTTGATGTTTTTGCAGTTTCCATGGCAACAAATGGAAAATATCCACAGAATGACATTAATGCTTTAGAAACCAAACCATTGCAGCTACACACTTCAAATTTGGTAGCATATTGTGTGGTAAATCACAAGCCTATTTGTGACGATTTTTGGGTCTGTGTAAAAGGGTGCCCGGACAAAAGCCCCACGAACAATTCAGTCTTACAAGAAGATGGTTTGATCTGAACACCAATGTTTGACTAACATCCTCCCCCCCCCTCCCCCCCTAATTTCACAAGATTTAGAAAGTCGGAAATTGGGAAAACTTTCTAAATTTCTATCTGGGGTATTCTCTCCGGTCCCAGTCCTCAAATCGATCATTCTGTTTTAATATTGAATATAATTGTTTTAATATATTATGCTGGGAGGTGATTACCTCCCCTTGACATATGCAAGTAAATGCACTTGAATTTGCTTATTTCGTCCATTTCACTTGTGGAAGGGGGCCGTGCTGACATCTTTTAGCTGTGAACTGGTCGAACTTCACTTTACTTGAATAAAATGCTCCGACAGTGCTCGGTTGATTTTTTTCTGTGCAAGGGAAAGTAAGCTTGCTCAACAGTGAAACTTTGCACAGTAGCTGAAGTTTTACACTGCAATTTGATTTCAAAATATCAAGAAAAATCCACCAGGTAGCTTTCCGTGAATAGCAAAAACAAAAACCAGATAGGCAATTTGCAGGTTAGATTTTGATGTCCCGGCGCCTGCATGTTATAACACTCAGACGGGCCAACGTCATTATGACAATGACGTCCGAATTTAACCTGTAAATTGCCTGTCTGAGTTTTATTTTACTAGTCACAGAGAACTGCGGGGAGAATTTTCTTGCAGCAATTCCATCATCTGTATAATACACCTGGGCCTATCATACTATCTTACTATGCCTTTAACATTTTACATTAACCGACAATACATGTGAACATTTCCTTACACATAATTGAGAGCAACTTTTATGCTCCTCTTATCAGAGCGGGTCGTTGGTGGGTGCCCGCCCCTTTTATATCTAGTTGTCTCTTTCCATACAAATAAACCTGACTGTTTTCCCCCCAACTACTTCTGTTTCCCCTTATTGAATGCCCTTCATCTGTCTATACCGGAGATTTATATTGCTCATGTGAAAGGGACGGCAAGTTCACACTAGGCCGATGGGATCAAGTGTGGCTGTGGCCTCTAGTTGAACTTTATTTCTATGTCTTGTGACATTTATTATCATTTAATGTGTTTAGAAAATTACTATGGGATTGTAGATACTTCATGTATAAAGCTTATTGTCTGAGTCTTTGTGTCGCTGAAAAGGCACAAGTCTAGTCACATTGTTGTCTCTAGACTTGGCTATTGTATGCATTGTCTCATGATTAATACATGGAGTATCAACCTATGCGACTGGGCTGAAAATACTTTTGTTAGGCATAACCTGATGCCAATTTAGTGATGGTTAATATGACAACACTGCCTCCCAGGCACAGATCAGCACTGTAAAACAGACCTTCAGCACTTTATCTTGGATATATCACTCTAGCTGTAAACAATTGCCATCATACAGTAAATTGCACTTAAGGAAAAGTATCAGTATCTTCTTAACATTTTACATTCAATCGTTGAGTGTTTCCGAGTTCCATGTTCAACTTGTGATATCAATTGACTAGTAGGTTGTAAGAAATGAACAGTCAACTTTGTCATTTTGACTGTTTTGGGAACGTTCGTTGTATGATGTTTTTGTTATATGGCCACCAAAAAGGCCATGTGATGGCGGTTTCCATTAGCCTGTCTGTATGTCGATCTGTCCATGCATTCGTGTCAGACGATCAATATCTGTGACAGTTTTCTCTCTACAATTACATTTTTTGTGAGTAGATACACTAGTTGGAATCGATCTGTTCTGTTCTAAAATGGAGCTCGAGTTCTGAGGTCAAAGGTCACAGTTGCCTCGGAATCACAAAATCATTGAAAATTACAAATTTTTGTTGATGGATTCATTAGAGGGAAACTATGTGTCACGTAAAAAATGTCAGATGCCACTGACCCCAAAATAGAGAAATAATTAAAAATCACATTTTTGTTTATGTCAGTAAATACATTAGGAGGAATTAGAGAGGTTCCAACCTACTCTCATCATGATATTATTATGGTATTATTTATTTGTTTCAGACAGAGAACAGTAACGAGAGGAGTTAATAAGGGTGTGAAGGAAGATTTCCGAGTGACAATGGAGAAACAAGTCCGTAGATCAGAAGAATCAATAGAAAGACTCATTCGGAACTTCTTGACAGAGGAGAGAGATCTGTTGCTGCAAAACTTGTTATGAGTCTGGCAGATATCTGAAGTTTCAAGATTGCACAAGATAGACCCTTAAACATACTGAGCAAGCGTCCATTTCACAGTATTTTCGTGTCAAATTGGGGAGTTCTTTTTTCGCAAGGAAAAAATGAATGCCAGTTTACGATGTGCAAACTCAAATTTCGAGTGGAAAACTTGATTCAGTAGGGGTAGGATCTTTCCCATGACATTTCTCAACCATGGCCATGGATCCATCTGGGAAGAATCTAAACCCTTGGTTGTACTGAATGAATGGCTGTGGATTGTAAATTATTTGATATAATGCTGCAGTCTGGAGTCTGTATATCAAAATATCTCGAACCACCCAGTCAGATGTGAAAATCTGATCAAGAAGATTTCTATCCACATTAATTCTATACAGTCTTTGTAGGGAGCTTCTCAAATTTGGGCACAAATGGCATAGTGTACCTCTATGGAAGTACTATATGGATTTCGTCAGTGTTTTTGAGATTTCTATAGTTCCTGTAGAGTTCTCAATTTAAGTGTGACCATCATAACACTCAGCTTAGTGGCTTAGACGTAAACATGGCAGAAGACACCTTTTCAAGGTTATTGACTTTCTATAGCTCTTCATAATAAAGAACATTATCCCTTTGACTGATGGCGTCAAACTACCCTACACTTTGAAAAATGTTGTGTTGAAATCAACTTGACAGTGTTTAGCTCATATATCAACACATGATTTTGTTGTGTTAACACAAATTGGTCTCTATTATAACACAATTTGTGTTATTTTGAAGACAATTCTGGTGCTAAAATGACTTCAACACAAAGTAAACACAAACTAATATATTCAGCTACGTTTACCCTAAATATGAAGAAAAGTAATTGCAATGAACCACAAAGTAAGATATACCCTACCATGTGGCTGCATCATGCTTGCTAACATTGTGATCAGCTTATTCTTACTTGTTGACAATTTGTGCATTTTCTTTATGTTGTATGTAACATTGCCAGAAGTACTTGTAAACTGATGGCGATACTCAATTTTGGAGAGCTGTCGACTCCACAGTTCTGGTTTTTGTTGCGTACAGAAACACAGCAGTTTTCACACCTTTTAACCACTGGCCTTAAGGGAACGTAATCTAAATCATCATTTTTCTACTGATTTTACAAACACTTTCACTAGATTTGTCCTATACCACCCAATTTTGTTTTTGGCAGGATGACATATGCTTAGATGTAAACAGAAAGCTGGTATCGATGTTTGTGACAAGGCCTGTAATGTCTGGTTTATGTGACTTCATTGTTGATCCTTCAGTCCTGCACCAAACATATTCTTAATTCTTTCTGGAGAAAGTTCGCGCAATTAATGGAATGTGTTCAGGTGACCGTGTCTGTAAGTGAAGAGCTCCTTGGTGTGTGATGTGGTTTGTGTTGAGAATGTGATGTCATCAGTCAACATTTCCCAATGAAAACGGAGAGGATTCAGTCGAATCTCATTGACAAATCGGATCTCCCTTAAATGTGCACATCACCGCTATAATAGCTGCATATGCTAGTCTTCAGATGATGGGTATTGAAATATGATACTGATAGCATTGTCTACATCATGATTTTTGTGACAAGGCCTGTATTGTCTGGGTAATGTGACTCCTTCAGCCCTGCCCTAAGCATGTTAATTCGTTATGGGGCAACTTTGCGCAATTCAATGGAATGTGAATGCATCTGGTATGAAGAGTTTCTTGGTGTGTGATGTGGTGATGTTGAGAATGCGCTGGAAGAATGTGAGGTCATCGGTCTTAACACCTGCCAAAGCCTGGTAAACAGTTAAAATACAAGTGTCTAGTCTGTCATTCAATATTCAGCGATCGTCCATTAAAGAATTCAAAGACAATTCATATAATAAGATCAGCACCAAATTGAAGGGATAAATGATAGTGATAATGATAGCAGGTCATGTACAGATGCTCCTGTCCTCTGTCGCCACTCTTATCACCAAGGGTGCTGTCAGAGAACTTTCACCAGACGAAGACAGTGTAGGGTTCTACAGCCATGTATTCCTGGTGCCGAAGAAGGATTCGGACCAGATGAGGATGGTAATCGATCTCAAGATATTGAACAAGCTTCATCTAGTAACTCCTCCTCATTTCAAGATGGCGTCTGTATCATTGATTCGGGCCCGCCTAAATCATCTGGATTGGCTGGCCTCAATCGATCTGCAGGACGCCTACCTCCATATTCCTATTCATCCTCGTCATCTGCGTTTCGTCGTCAACGATCGTCGGTTCGAGTGGCAGTCCCCCGGTTCGGAGTCAATGTCACTTCTTGGCTATTCACCCGTATCACGTCACCAGTCATGGCGTTCCTCCATCTTCGTGGCATCCACATCGAGGTATATATAGACGATATACTCATGTGGGCTACAGACAAGGACAGTCTCAACGCACAGGTCTGCTTTACTCTGCTTGTTTTACGTCATCTCAGCTTCATTCCACATCCTCTCAAGTCGGAGTTGGTTCCAGCGCAAATTCGCCGTTACATCGGGGCGGTGTTCGATACTCGTCTACAACTGGTACGCCCTCCAGAGGACCGTTGGACCAAAATTCAGGTGCTGATACTAAGGTTTTTGTCATTAACGTATCAGACATGACAACAGTGGCAAAGCCTTCTGGGTTTACTCACTTCCACGCAGGATCTTACTCATTACGGCCGTCTCCAGGTTCAGCCATTGCAGTACCATCTGTCTCCTTATCTTCAGAGGTCATCTCTCAATCCTGCGGTTCCGGTATTGACGTCTCTACATCCACATCTGATTTGGTGGCAGTCCCGTCACAACGTCATGCGGGGAGTTCCGTTCCGGTTTCCTATTCCGGATCACCATCTCTAAAACCGATGCTTCCGAGACGGGCTGGGGAGCCCATCTGGACGATCTGGAGGTCTCCGGCAGATGGTCGACTTTGGAGTCCAGACTTCACATCAACCTTCTGTAGATGAAGGCAGTCATCCTTGCAGTTCAACATTGGAGTTACCGTCTCAGCAATTCGTCCCTCCTCATAGCTACGGACAATTCGACGGTCATAGCCCACATCAACAAGATGGGTACCACCCGATCTCTCTCAACGTTTCGACTAGTGTGGGACCTCTTCGACTGGGCTCTCATTCATCACTGCCATCTCAATGCTCGCCATGTTCCGGGTCGGCTCAATGTCTTAGCGGACCGTTTGTCTCGTCCCGACACCGTCCTGCAGACCGAATGGCAACTTCATCCGGAGGTGTTCCGTCAGATTTGCAGCGTTTGGGATTCCCCATTGATCGACCTGTTTGCGACGAGGAACAATGCACAGCTGGCCCTCTTCATCAGCCCGATTCTGGATCCTCAAGCCTTCGCCATCGACGCTCTTTCGATCAGTTGGGACAACTTTCTAGCTTATGCCTATCCTCCGATGGCCCTTATTCTAGAAGTTCTCCAAAAGATTGCCCAACACGACTGCATCGTGCTGCTTGTGGTTCCGTGGTGGCCTCGTCGTCAGTGGTTTCCGGTTCTACTTCCACTTCTCACGGCCCCGCCTCGTCGTCTACCAGTTTGGCCCGGCCTGTTACGCCAACCTCACGGGATATTTCATCACAACCCGCGGTGGCTCAATTTACACGTCTGCAGACTATCCAGAGTGCACTCACAGTCCAAGGGTTTTCAGCAGAAGTTGCACAGACGATGGTTTCAGTCAATCGATCTTCCACGTCGCAGCTCTATCAAGCGAAATGGGCCTATTTTGTCTCCTGGTGCCGTGAACGTGATGCCGATCCCGACTCTGCCTCTGTTTCCCTAGTAGCTGACTTCCTCCTTCACCTGCATCGTGATAAGAAGTTTCAAATCAGCACCATTGAGGGGTATCGTTCTGCTTTGGCTAGGGTTTACGTCTTTCTGCCGGCATCGACATTAGTCTAAATGACAATATCTCTGCTCTCATTCGGGCTTTCGCGTTACAGTCTCGCCGTACTCGTCAGCTGTTACCGAAATGGGATATTGGTGTGGTTCTGTGTGCCCTGATTCGGCCGCCCTTTGAACCCTTACAGTCCGCCTCTCTTAAAGCTGTTGCCTACAAGACTGCTTTTCTGGCGGCTTTTGCTTTGGCGTCTAGAGTGTCTGAACTTCATGCTCTTGAGAGATCTTCTATGACCTGGACGGCGGATTGGTCTCGCATTTCTTTTCGACCCATTCCTGAGTTCATCGCCAAAAATAAGTCTGTTCGCCTGGCTCCACCTGCTGTTATGCCCTTTTCGAGCCATTCGCCATTATCTCACTCGTACCGATCTCGGTCGGGGCTCTCGTCGTCTATTATTCTTATCCCTTCACCCGTCTGCAGTGCGTGACATTACTAAGAATACCATTGCTTCGTGGTTGAAGAAGACCATTAAGTGGTCATATCAATTGGCCATTGACGCTCCCCCACTACTATCTACTGCTTCTTCTCATGAAATTCGTGCCATCGCTACGTCATGGCCTTTATGGAAGAACTTGTCCCTCCATGACATTGTCCAGTCCTGTGCTTGGACGACAAACTCCACGTTCACCAACTTCTATCTGAGAGATATGTCAGTGCAATCAGATAGAGTGGCCACGCTTGGGCCGCTGGTGGCTGCCCAGCACGTGGTCAAGTAACTTTTCAAAAAAGAGTGGGGGGGGGAGGGCATTTTTCATCATCGCAGCAAGTCAGCCAGCTTGCTGTATCATCTCATCTCATCTCTCAGTCAAATCATATGTCCACATACTACAAATGAAGAGTGATCACCTAAGGAAGAAGGAATTGGTCAGCTTGCCAGCCACTGACTCTACAGTCATCAATCAAAGCCTGACACATTGGTGAGTTTTAATCTTTGCTTTTACTGCAGACTTGCTTGTGTCATTTCACGATGAAACTATGACTTTCTTCCAGATCATCTCAAGCTGAGTCACCTGCGGCCAACTCACAAGTTCAACGTACAAAGAACTGACACTTTTGTGAGTAATAATAATTTGTTTCAGGTCTCCAGTGTCAGCAACATAGGCGAGCGGTCAGGGCACCTCCAGAGACGACTTAATGCACTTACCCTACACACACATGGATTATACATCATTTTAAAGCTGATGTTCTCTGCTTTTCAAATCTACCTGCAGTACTGTCAAAATTTGGTGCCGTTGCCATGGAAACGAGGTCTAAATAGGTCGTGTTAGATTTGCCATTTTCGTCACTAATGGAACACTTTGTATTACGGATAATATAGATTCCTGAATGCAAGTGTTTAAATGACGAAAAAAGCACGAAACTTGGCATGGATATTCTAAGTAGGACGCATTTCCATGAAATATTTAGTCAACTGAAATCCAAGATGGCGGCTATTTTCCAAGATGGCCGCCATTTGACCCTAGTAATATCTTATTTAGCCAGAGAAAGTGATGAAATTTTGCGATTTGATTCATTTTGGTGTTCATTTATATGTTTCTGTCCAGGGGAAAACTGATTCCAGTATCTACAAGTACTCTCAGCGATACGTTCTATAATTTCTGCACTGGTGATGTAAATGTAAAAGCGTTGCGCCATGGTTTGACCAATTCGAGAGTGCATTGTGTTATCAGTGATTACAGTTTTGGCATTAGCGATCCTCTTCTGCTGTAATTATGTCTCAGTTACTCGTCAAATGCTATGTCTATATAATGTCCTTTACTCAAAGATTCTTGCCATAAGCGGGTGGTTGGGTGGGTTCTGGTTCCTGTTGCTTCAATGCATTTTGCTGAGAAGCAACAGGAACTTGACAATGTGATGTCTAGCACTGTAATATCACTTGTCTTTATTGCACCATGTAAGCGTCTTGTCTGTGTCTTGTGCGCTGTCCTCAGTGTTTTATAGGGTGGTTGGAGGGTGTCTGGTTCCATGCTGCTTCAAAGATTTCTTCTTTGAAGTAACAGGAACACAACTGGGCTGGGTGGTGCTTAGTTGGTTCGTCGTGATATAGCTGAAATATTGTTGAAAAGCGACGTTAAATTCTATTCACTCACTCTTCTTGCCATAATTTGATGAATGAAGATGTCTAAGCTCCGAGATAGCGCTCACAATGAAATGTCTTGCGACCTAATCCACACCACTTGATCGCCATCTCGTTATTTCAACTATTTTAACACTGCAGATCAATATACAACGTATATATACGGATTATTCCTGTCCGTTTGGGTGTTAACAGATTGTTTGAACTGACAAAGGTTGTATTTGGGACCAACCGTGACACGCACTCTTTACTGTATCCCGGGGATTGTCTCGACGGGCTTAATTATTCAGTTTGCTCATTTAGGGCCTCAGTCGAAAACTGGACCCTGGATAATGCCACATGGGTAATTCATCTCATGTAGCATGTTAATGTTGGAACTTGACACGTATGTTTATTGCATCCCGGGAAATGTACTATCTATTGGGATCTGTGTCACTTTGCCATATATATATATGTGTGGGTTGGTTGAGTAAATGATTGGATGATTGGGAAGTTCGTAGATAAATGGATCGGATATGAGGCGGTAGAATGGGCTACTTTGCACCCGTATTTCCAACACTATACTAGTTATAATGTCATTTCTTTTATATATATGTACCTGTATGTTTTACTGGGTTGTTCTTCTCTCTGTGATTATTATAATGAATTGTTCCAAACTGTCAAGGATTATTGACACCAAACGTGACACTCTTACGTACTGCATCGTATTTTTCCACTATGCCCAATTAAGACTCGGATCGAAAACTGAACCGTGGATAATGCCACCTAGGTAGTTTTCCCAGTAATTCTTTCCGGCACTGAAACTTGATACGCTTACGTACTAGACCTCAACTAAGCTACACACACATGGATTATGCGTTTTATTTTTCAAATTCACCTGCCATATTGTCAAAACGTGGCACCGTTATGGAAACTACATCCCGAAGTGAGGTTAGATTATTCATATTTACCTCGCCTTATGAAGTGAAGGGGAGATATTGTGAGAGGGGAAAAGAGGATGTCGTCGTCGGTATCACCTCCCTGGAAATGATAAGGTTTTTGGTTTAACAAATAAAAAAAACAAGAAAAATTCACAAAAAGGGTGAGTTATGGCACCACCCAGGTATTCTAGAGTGCTCCAATGTTAAAATCGAATGATAAGGTTTTTTGCTTAGCAAATTTGCACATGTACATATGTACATAGAAAGTTTGTTACAATTGTCAGCTATCATTGGATGATTATGAAACTTGGTACACATTGTGAAATAGTGATTTCTAGCCACCATACTTTCACGTAAAGGTAGACTTCTTAGCCACCATATAATTGCATAAAGTTCGACTTTTCATTTACCAATTTTATATAATTTGTGCATGCTATATGATGATGTATTTTGACAAAACTATTTCCGAAATTCTATTTCATGACCCTTTAGGTCTGTTATTGTGAACACAACTATTTGTGAGAAAAAGTTATGTAATTTCAAATTTATACAGGATAACATAGAAACTGCTTATGTAAGTGTACTGAATTATCCTTGGTTTGACGACTGTATTTACGTAATGTGACATTTCCCTGATCCGCTTGTCTAAGCTGCACCAAAGATATCAGAATTTAGTTTAGAGTTAACTCGACCCTGTAATCTATAGGACTGTATAAAAAGGGATGACCGGCACATACAGGCAGGCCAATACCATCAGGTCTGATATGTGTAGAAGTCTCAGATTGGGGCTTCTATCAGAGTAACCACTGACCGGTTTCGGAACTATTGTTCCTTCATCAGAGGCAGTGATTGATCTATGTGGAAAAAGTACCCGCTATTTATAGGAGGTGATCCGGGCCGATCCGGCTGGTTAGGAATGGCCACCATTTGATTGGATGGCTAGGGGACCTCGAGAAGCGATAATAGTGTGGCCGGATTGGAACCCCGGATCGTGAATGATGATCCGGCGAGTGATCCAGGTGTATGGGGTGTTGCCTGTAGGAGCCGGATCGGAAGGGTCGATCCGGGAGAGTGATCCGGGTAGAAAAAGTTGTGATTAACACACGTGGCAGCTATAGTAGGGCAAATCCCATAGTTGAAACGACCAGCACCCTGCACCCTTCAGCACTAGACCTTGCCTCCGGTGGAGACACCACAACTATCGGTTCCAACATATCACTGATTACTGTCATCTCCACAAGTGATCGTCCGGCCAAAAGACAACGCACGGAAGACACCACTGAAGGAGAAAGCAGACACGCTCCACCCAACATCCCGCCAGAGATCACACCGATCCATAAACTTCTCCGCAACGCCACGGTCAAAAGGGCTAAACTAGTCAGGCAGCAAGATAACCTGACCAGCTGCATTGACAAACAATGCCCAACCACGAGCCTGAAACTCAAATGCCCACCCTACATCGGGAGGCAAAGGGAACCATTCATGGCACTTTGGCAAGAGACACTGAACAATTGCAGCATCCACTTATGCACTCTCCTCAGGGACCACCTTGGGACCTTGATCCAGGCCATGGATCAGTCGATCACTACGATTCGGATGGACTTCGACAATCAAGTCCCCAACCCCAAACACAGGGCGGAAGCCCTGGCGGCAATCTGCACGGTCGTACACAACGCCGTCCAGAAACGCAACGCATGCGGACCAGTGTCAGCGACATTGGCTTCGAAATCATCGAAGTTATCCGCTCTGACCCCGACAATCGTCCTTTAAGTGACACCCTCCGACACAAGAGAGAGGTTTACTGGATGAACCAACTCCACACTAAGGTACCCACTGGAATCAATGAGAGGGACTAAGTTTTTCTCGTACAACCCCCTTTCACTTACAATACAATACCATCAGGTCTCACTGAAGGCCAATACCATCGGGTCTCAACAGAGGCTAATACCACCATATCTGCGATGATAGATGTTACTATCTCCAGTTCTGAAAATGACTGTTTACAAAATGGTCTGATGTTAATGAAGTTGTGTTAGTCTGCCTGCCAAATGCCGCCGATCATTCTTAATCTAGGTGGAATGAATTGCAATAAATCGGCTTAATATTCAGCAGACATCGACTCAGTTTTTGTTGTATCCTGTCTCATTTAAAGAGGCTATCAAGTCTTCGAGAAATCTCAGAAGCTGGACCTTGGAATCTATCATTGTACGGGGTCTTATGGAGACCATCACCCGAGTCTGCGGACGACTTCGCGTTACAACATCTTAAGGACTTGCTATCCACCTGTACTGATCAACACTTGCTCAGATACAATTCTCTCATTTTCGCCTTTGCTTCATAGATCATGTATATAAACTATATATTTTTAGAAAGCGTATTTTCTAAGGACTCTAAACATGTTCATACATTTAAACTTTGAAAAAAAATTAAGCCTATAATTCATATTTGAACTTTGCTGTTCGCAGATTCTACCGATCATTTTCAAATGTCAATTTCAAGAAAAGTACCAGAGATAACTGCCTGAAAATCGGCAGCACGGTAGAACACCCCTCGATCTAGAAACGCGTCTCTCAGTTTTTTTATTTTTTTCTTAGTTTTCTCTCTAGAGCCTTCTAGAGCCAAAAAACCGGAGAAATATCGCTAAAATTACCGAACAATGCGAAAGCCGGAATATCTCGCTAAAGTTTGATAATTTAAAAAACTGAAAGACGCGATACTAGACCTCTATGCTATCTCATTTATGTCCAAATTTCGTCATTCTATGATGTACGGTTTTCGAGAAATTTGAGTTTTTTCCAGCGAAACCGCTCAAAACTTAATGTACGATAAATCGACATAAAGAGCCGAGAAGGTGATTATACTACTTTATTAACCAATTATTCCCCGATAAAATCCTTCACTGGCATGGATTACTCTTGTCATGCTAAAAAATATTGTATTGTTTGCTTCTTACTTTGAAGCTTTGTAAAACTGTAAATTAAAAGGGGATAAATTGGGTTTTACGTCTAAAAAATATGCTCAGAAAGTAAGCCGCATTCCTTACCCGCTATGCACGCAGCGGGGGTTTGAGTAAATGTCACTTGTGGTTAGGCATAAAGGACGCCGGCGAAGGGGGTTCAATCAACAATTAGCACCGAGTCTCTGATTGCTGCACAACGAATATACGCTACAATAATGCCGAAAGCGATTCCAGCAAAGAAATCATCGGGAAGACGAGTTAGCCAGCACCCAAAGCGCGGAGATTTAGTTGCAGCTATGAATACTTTGGGGTATGTATTCGAATTCGTATGGAATGCCTTTGAATAGATGAAATATTTTCATATGCATACAGTTGTAGAATGTTCAAGTGAAAATGACTGCTTGCTCGTTTCTGTTTTATATGATATAAAGGTTTACCTACACGAGTCTTCTTTTTCTTTCAGGTATAACGGAGAACAATTTGCGGACTCGCTGGAGATGTCCGTGCATGTCCATAAAATCAGGCGTGGGCAGGCAGATAAGAAAATACGATTCTATCACTACGCTAGCTGGGCAAATAAACTGAAGGTAGGAGAGCAATGAGCATTCGTGCTTAGAAAATAAGTCGACAAAACATCTCGATAGTTTGTGGAAAGTTTTCTGTATATTTCTCCGTAGGTTATAGACTTATAATAAACCACGGTATATTATTCATTATGGTCGAAGCAATAGTATATTCTACAACATGGTCGACTTGTATTCATCAATTCTTTATTTATTTATTGTAGGCTAAAGGCGTGGAGATACCCGATGACAGATGTGGGTACGGCTTTCCAGAAGTAGTGCTTGCCTTTATACGAGACATCCTGCCAAACAAGGTCGTCGGTGAAATTCGATTGGATGCGTTTGCCATAGATCTGGAGACCTTTTGTAAAAGTATTTTTTGAGGTAGCCCGACAGATTACAATGAAATGAAGAAAAATAATTCAAAGGACACATATTTTTATTATTTTATGCAAAAACATTTTACAATTAATTGTCATCCGTAAAATCTACATGATTTCAGTTCGGAATGTTACTTCGCAGTCAATGCTTATTTGACCAGTAACTAAAGATTTCCAAGCATCAGTACATGAAATAAATAAAAAATAATTGAGTTATAAAGCAGTCCCGTTTTCTTTCTTCCGAGTTTCCATAATTGTTACACACGCAGTCTTTACGGGCACCGCGACCGTGGATGACCTTTCATCGGGTTCCCACACTTGCGACATGATCTCGCTGTTTTGGGGGCCTGGGTGGAGGTTCCCGAATGAAACGCCCCGCTGCTGTAAGCTGTTTGCTTTCTCAAAGGCATCAAGCTGTGCTTTGCCTTGTTTTCTTGCGCCTTTGCTTGGCCATTGGTCCTGTCTGTCTTCCTACTTCATATATTCGCCTCTTGTCCATATCGACGAAGCGGTGAACTGCACTTTTCCATAATGTCATCCTTCAAGCAAAAATAAGAAATGCCATTTGAAATACATTCAAGTAAATCAACGTCTCATTTGAAACAAATATACATCAAAATTGGTAGAAAACAACTCGAAAGTGGCATTTATATTGAAACGTTGTAAGTTCGAGTTTTGAACAAACTTATACAAGACCACCACCAAGCAATGTAACGTAAACATGGCAAAATTATTTACCCAGTAGCGTCGAAAATAGCCTTGATTGTAGCTGCTGTCCCTGTGTTGAATGACATCACAGCCATGTCGATCCTGAGCTGAAAGTCATCGGGCGAGTGGTGTTGCTCTTTGCGCACAATCGACCAGATTACGTGGTGGAGAGACTCGTTTTGATTCTGGGTTTGTCCATTTAGACAAGTAATAGGATAGCATATCCACGGCAGTTTTCCCGGGAGGTAACTCTTGATCCCCTTTTTTCCGCCAGGGGGCGCCACCAGTCTCGTATGACGTCACTTCCTGTCTGGGTGAATGGAACGTGACCTTGCCGTATGACGACACTTTCGGTCTGTGACCGAACATGCATTCTTCCGCGGTGATGCGGTCTGGTGGTGATGCGGTCGCGGGAAAAAGCTTCCGCGGAGAAAAAGTAGTCCCCAGACTTCAAATACGCTGCATGGTCCGATTGGGTCGAGTGAGGTATGAAAGTGAAGCATTCGTGAAGGGGCATCCAGTCATGGGTGGGTATATGTAAAATTAGGATTTTTTTCCCGAAACTATAAAAAGCGGAACACGGACTTTACCCCTAAAATAGGGGAAAACACTTATCAACCCTAGCCAAAAGGGCTAATATCGGTCTCCGGGCTTATCGGGGCCTGCCTATCAAATCAATGGGATGGGTGCATGAAAAATTAGGATTTGTCCCCGAAGCTATAAAAAGCGGAACACGGACTTTACCCCTAAACTAGGGGAAAACCCCTATCAACTCTAGCCAAAAGGGCTAATATCGTGCCCCGGGCTTATCGGGGCCTGCCTATCAAGTCAATGGGGTGGGTGCATGTAAAATTAGGATTTGTCGCCGAAAATATAAAAAACGGAACACGGACTTTACCCCTAAAATAGGGGGAAACCTCTATGAACTCTATCCAAAAGGCAAAAGGGCTAATATCGGTCCCCGGGCTTATCGGGGCCTGCCTATCTAGTCAATGGGGTGGGTGCATGTAAAATTAGGATTTTTTTCCGAAACTATAAAAAGCGGAACACGGTCTTTACCCCTGCAATAGGGGTCTGTATTGTACAATATAAGGAGAAATGCCTGTATGGGGTATGGGGATGGTCATTTTTTTGTGGGTGTTACTATGGGTTGTGGGGTCTCGTTTTCTCGTCTCGCCGAGAAAAATACAATGGGAGGGGTCCCGGAGCGAATCGGTGATATTTTTGGGAAAAGTCACCGAGGTCTTTATATAGGCCCATAGGCTGGCCATGGGGGGTATAAGTCCAACCTGGGAAATTCACACACGTTCATTGTGATATGGGTTGCTTGGATTTATTTCTCACGTCTCGTCATTTGGAACACGATGGAAAGGGTCTCGGAGCGGAACGGTGAAATATTTTGGAAAAGTACCATATAGCCCATATAGTTCCATACCGGTACTGACTATATGGGGTTATAGGTTCAACCTGGGAAAATTCGCACACGTTCATTGTGATATGGGTTGTTTGGTCTTGTTTTTCACGTCTCGTCATTTAGAACATGATGGAAAGGGTCCCGGAGCGAAACGGTGACATTTTTGGAAAAAGATCACCGAGGCCTGGGTAGGCCCATAGGCTGGCTATGGGGTATAGGTCCAACCTGGTAAATTCACACACGTTCATTGTGATATGGGTTGTTTGGTCTTGTTTTTCACGTCTCGTTATTTAGAACACGATGGGAAGGGTTTTGAAGCGAAACGGTGAAATTTTTGGAAAAAGTTCACCGAGGCCTGGGTAGGCCCATAGGCCTATACTGCATGGCTATGGAGGTATAGGTCCATACGGGATGAACGTTTTGGGGTCTAGGTGAGCCCATAATGGTACTATGGTGTCGTATGAGGTCTTATTTTGTGGAGTTTGTAATGTATCGACTCATGGTTCGTCCGTGTGCAAGAGTCTGCGCATGAGTAGTCTGGCCGTAGTATAGAAAGCAGGCATGTTGGGGGATGCGTGGGGGTGTGTTTTAACCCACCACTAGGGGTCCATGGTTGTGGTTTGGTGAGTTGTGACTAAAACTACCTTCGAACACAGTAGAGTTCCAATTTTTCCCGTACACGTAGGATGCGGATGTTCAACATCCGGGTTTTTTCCCGGCCCGGCCCGCTGCGGCCGCAGCTCGCGCGCAAATTACTCCGACCGCATCGCGCGCGCGCGGGGGTGATCTGATGCCGTGGCGTGCGCGGGTTGTCCGGAAGTGGGTGGGTGAATCGGCAGCGACCCTCATACAAATCCCAAAGCAGGCGCAGACGTGATGTGCCCGGATGATAGACACGGACATCCCCCAGAAAAACATATACAACACGTCACATACAGTCGCCCCCCTCAGTACCCTCATATATATCCGGATGATGGACGTTACCGAAAAGAAACGGACTTTACCGAAAAGACACGGACTTTACCGAAAAGACACGGACTTTAACGAAAAGACACGGACGTACCCGAAAAGACACGGACGTACCCGAAAAGACACGAAGGTGAACGACATTGTGGAAAACCCCCACAGACAGGTTATTACATGCATTCCTATGATGTTCACAGGTTACGCCCGATTCACGCATAATAAAAGGATTGATCTGTAATCTGTGTTGTTGTTGCTCTCTTTTTTGCACTAGCCCATCAGAATAATACGTATCACGGACTACACCCGACGTCCAGGCGCGCATGTGTGACATGATCTATAAAACACGTCTCTCTGGATCGTACACCTCCATTTCTACGGTTGCAGAGCCATGACGGACACCCATCCCTAAGCGACTCGCATTTTACAGCATGCGACCGTGGTTAATTCACTCACGGGTTACTTAGCAGTGGTCCGGTCCATGTTTGCAGATGGCGTCCACAACGAGGGGCGACGCCAGATCCTGAAAGAGTTCACAGAAGCGGTCCTCGACAGAGTGCACTCGATGGAGAGGTGTACAATCACTCACCACTACTGGACTATGACAGCCATCCTTGATGCTCGGGCTATGGACCACGAGCGCTCACGCGCGAACCAGCGACGGCTGGTTTGCCTAGTCATGGTCTGTGCCCAGCCCAGTGACATGACCACCCGATCCTTTGATCTCACGGGGTTCTCCCTATAAATACGAGAGACAGTCACATCTGGTACCATTCATGTACTGACCATGACGGAGCATATAATACTGGCGTATCTCAACTTGATCCCCGAGGTCTTCCTGCACGTTTATGCGGATAAGGTCGCTATCATGGAGAAGGTGGGAGACATCTGTGATGCGGACCCTACACAACCGTGCCCGGGTCACATTCGTCTGTCCCGAGAGGGCTGGACCAAATTCAAACGGGTGTTGTCTGGTGAACTGGACGGCGACCTCATTCACTTGTGTCACGATATGTACATCCGACGCGGTCCCTTCTTTGCTCAATTGGCCCGACTAGATTGGGGTACAGTCCATTTTATCCTTCACCCTGATCTATGGTCTGCATTGGAAGATGCCGTGGTAGATGTGGATCAAGTGCTTATCAAGCGGTCATCAGACGAGTTGCACTGGTCATTTACCATGGGCATTGTGGAAGCCAACGAATGAAATCAGAAAGAAAATCCGGCCCAAGATATACCCGTTATACATAAACGATAGAGCCAGGATCCATCATCGTCTGTCACCATGAAGAGCCGGGAGAAGGTGTTGGATAACTTATACTACAGTCCCGACAGTCCGGCGGCCTATAATGCATTCTCGGCTATCTATCGAGCGGCCACACCCCAGGGGATACAACGTGCCCAAGTCCGAGATTGGTTAAGACAACAAGACACCTATACCTTACATCGAGCTGACCGTCGCAATTTTCTACGGAACCGGGTCATCGTGGGAGGATTAGATGCCCAAGTGGCAAGGGGTTTGGTCGATATGAGCGCCTTTGCCAAACACAACGATGGGAATCGGTATATCTTGACGTGCATCGATATCCTGTTGATGTATGCGTGGGTGGTACCCATCCGGACGAAAACGGGGGCGAATCTCATAGCGGCGTTCAAGGACATCTTCAATACCGGGCGCAAACCTTTGTATTTGCAAACCGACGAAGGCACGGAATTCCTCATCAGACCGTTCCAACAGTTTTTGAAAGCCCAGAAGGTGTTTTTTCCATACGTACAACGAGACCAAGGCTTCCATGCTGAAAAGGTTCAACAGGACATTCAAAGGCCGCATGTATAAATATTTCACCTATAAGAATACAAGGCGGTACATCTATGTTCTCCCGAAACTTGTGAGTGGTTACAATCGATCCTATCACCGGAGTATAGAGAGAGCCCCAATTACCGTGACCCAACGCAATGAAGCCCAAGTCCGGCGTGTCTTGTACCCCAGGCAGTCGCAGCGAACGACAAAGGATGTGTACCAGGTCGGGGACCCTGTACGGATCAGTAAAGTCAAAGGTCAATTTGAGAAAAGTTACTTGCCCAACTGGAGCGAAGAGCACTTCCTGATTAAACGGCGCCTACTCCGACAGCAGTGAGTCTATGAAATGGAAGATCTTCAAGGGGAACCGTTGCTAGGGACGTTTTACGAGACGGAATTACAGGCTGTCGTAAAAACACAGCAAGATTACTACACGGTGGAGCAGATTTTGAAAAAACGCCACCACTCCACTTCACTCGTACCAAATTTACAAGAGCGGGTTACCACGACAGCGGATACACCTCGAACCATGGACCCTCGGTGGCAGCATCCCGTCACTTGCGTCATCGCAGGACCGACGGGTTCCGGCAAAACCCACTTCGTCCGGGAGCTCCTTCAACACGCCTAGAGCATGATCACCCCACCCATTTCCCGAGTCTTGTGGTATTACGGAGAATGGCAGGAAGCGTATGCAGCAATGCCCCACATCACGATCGTGGAAGGCCTACCAAACCTGGCCGATTTGGAACCCGACACCTTGGTGGTTCTGGATGATCTAATGGCGGAGACGGATGCGCGGGTCACCCAACTCTTTACCAAAGGCAGCCATCATCGACGGCTCAGCATCATCTACATTGTGTAGAATCTGTTCAGTAAAAACAAAGAACATCGGAATATCAGCTTAAATGCCCACTACCTGGTGGTCTTCAAAAACCCGAGAAATACCACTCAACTGCTGCACCTGGCGAGACAAATGTATCCCGGCCGCACAGCGTTTGCGTTGGAAGCTTTCAAAGATGCCACAACACTTCAGCACGGGTATATGCTCTTCGAACTCAAGCAAGCCACCCCCGACCACCTTCGATTACGGATCGGCATCTTTTCCGGAGAGGCCCACCACGTGTACATGCAAAAATAATGTAAACACACCCACAGTAGCTCCCCCAGCAGGAGTGTGTGTTTGATGATGGGGATAATAAAAAGAATGAATACCACAGCATGGTTGACTTTGTCTCTGTTCTCTGAAGTAGATAAAAAGGGCAGAGTTGTGGGTTCTGGCGTTAGTTGTACATGATGTCTGCGCGAGTACGGAAGCACGCTCCCACGCTCCGTGTATTGAAGACGGCCCCACTCGAGTTGGTCCGAACCATTGTACGCGGTGCGGACCCTGCCCTTGTACGCTGTTTGTGCGAGATCGGGTACAACCTGTTAAAAGGCAACGTATCACTGACTCCGGCTCGGAAGACCAAGTTGGCCAAGCATAAGACAGGTCTTCGGATTATGGACGCGGATATTCTCTAATGGACGACGGCTGGATGATGAATGACGGACTAGACGCTTGTAATCCGAACCTTAGTCCAGAAGTGGGTCCCTCAAACACAAAAGAAAAAGGTGTTACAGAAAGGCGGCTTTCTCGTGGCCATCTTAGTACCGTTGGCCGCTTCCGTGTTGGGTCCAGTATTGGGTGGACTCTTCGGCCGACAATGAACCACACGAAAAAAATGGTCCTCGTCGAACCACGGTTCCTTCAAACCCTCCAATCGCCCTACCCTGTCCCACCTACGGTGAAGACCATAAACACCCTCGATGGAGAGACGCAACAGATCTTACAGAGACCGGGGTTAAGCGACAGTGAGAAAGTACATCGTTACAATGAGACGCTTCAACGGTACATGACGTTTATGGACCAATACAAAACCTTCTCTACCCCACCACCACAACCACCGCGTGACACACCACCGACCTCAGCACGGTTCAAAAGCCGCTACTACCAGGGGTACCACCCACAGTCCCACAGTGGGTGGAAAACGAAGTGCTGAAGAGTGTACCTCCATCGTTCAAGAACCAAGCTGGCCTGGTATTACAACGGATGAAACAGGATCCTAACATGACTTGGAATGATAAAGGGAACTACTGGTACAGAACAAGGTGGTCCTCGGGGCCCACATGGCGGATTGAGTGAATGACCTGATGCGCAAACACAGGTCGCACACGGATGCGCGAGGATGGGACATCTTCGCTCAAGGCTTGAAAGACATGCATGTACCCCAGGGAACCCCCACCGCTGGGCCTTTATGCAGCGAACCCAGCAATCGCCGACTGGCCCACTACCTTCTTGGGAATCCGAATGAGAACTGGATTCACCCCCCCCAAACACCACCACCACAACGGCCACCTTCTTTTCAGACCTTTAAAAAAACATCCTTGATCAAGACACCCCACATCTCCAGAGTCGTGACACGTAGCAAGTCACCGCGACGAACACGACGCCGGACACAACTGCCCAAGGCCTGGAACACCTATTAAAACCAACAACAGCAGCAGGACAGCTCAGTCGCCATGTTTTACCTCACCCTATCCAGTAACAGTTCGCTGGATGTGTTTCCTGACAACACCTTAGCCAAGTATGTGACCCAGTTACCGCAACCGTTGCATTTCCATGTGGCCTCGTGGATATCCAATACCCTTACTCGTGGTACAACGTGCGAGCCAATGAAGTGTGGTACGAGGTGACCTACGAAGGAAAAGACACATGACTCACCCGCCCCGAAGGCCAATACGATACTCCCAAGGAGTTCATGGGTGGGCTGTCAAGACTGTTGCATTATAAGGCTCTACGGGAGGTCACGAATACTTCAAGACCCATCAAAGCCTATCCCTTCAAGAATCACGTGGACTTCGATTACAACGCACACAACGACAAGGCACAGCTTATCGTCACCGTCAACGCGAGTGTCGTACTGAGTCATATCCTACAGCAAATGCTGGGTTTCGATCTACAGACGTTCGCTGGTCCCACCGCCCACCAAGGCAAGATCCCGAAGGATATGAAGTCGGGTATGTACGGACTCTACGTCTACTCGGACGTGGTGGACAACCACATCGTGGGCGATATCAACACACCTCTGTTACGGGTGGTGCCCATTTAAAAGGCGTATGGAGATCAAGTCACCCACAGTTTCACCCACATGCTCTACCTACCCGTAAGACAAACCGACATCAACACGATCACGGTGGATATAAGAGATGACACGGGACGACCGATGGCATTCGAACGCGGGAAAGTGGTGCTTACACCTTGTATAATGAAGGTGCCTTACGAGTGCGACGCACGTAGCCATATGGACTATTATGGCCAACAGGCCGGCGGTGGTCTTCCGGTCTTTAGTGGTGCACGCATGCAGCGAGGACATGGACTGGGGAACATACTCGGGAGCATCGTCAAAACGTTCCTGCCCTTGGTGACGCGTGGGATGAAAGCAATCGGCAAACAAGCGGTACGCAGTGGACTGCAAGTCGCCGGTGATGTCTTGGGGGGTACGGTACCCAAAGAAGCCTTGAAACGGCGGGCCAAATAAGCAGGAGGCGTCTTAGTGGCCAAAGCACAACGCACTGTAGGGAAGAAAAGACCTGCACCACCGAGACCACGCACCAGTCGACGACCGACCCAGCGACGACGCACAGCGAAGACCCAGAATATCTTTTCTTAAAACATGTCCTTGATCCACGCAGAGTCCTGCCCCTCCACCAACAGTGAATTTAATTTGTGGACCGTCCCGCCCACACAGACCAGTGCTGTTCACCATCAGGGCCCATCGAGTTCACCATCAGTAATGCGGATAGGGCCTATGTAGATTTAGCCCATACATACTTGTATGTGAAAGCCAAAATCGTCAATGGAGATGGCTCCAGAATCGTCGACCAAGCAATGGTGGGCCCGATGAATCTCTGGCTGCACTCGACGTTTCAACAGGTGGATATATTTCTCAGCGACAAACTCATCAGGGACTCGACCACCACGTACCCCTATCGAGCCTACATCGAGAAGCAGTTGTCGCATGAGCGAGAGGCTAAACACTCTCAACTGACAGCCAGGACACAGCCCAGCACATGGGGGTAGAGAACCACAATGTGGGATATAACAAACGGACGGCTTTGACCGCGAACGGCGTCTCGGTGGATCTCATGGGTCGACTGCACGCAGACATGTTCATGCAAGCCCGGTACCTGTTCAACAAGATCCCCATCAAAATCCGATTGACACGGGCGCCTCCGACCTTCGCCTTGATGGCCACTAACGTAGACGGACATGCAGCTGACTATAAGATTGTCATCCAAGACGCAGTCCTGTATGTCCGAAAAGTGAAACCGAATCCAGCCGTTCAATTGGGACACCTCAAAGCCTTGGAAACAAAACCAGCCCAGTACCCTATCCGACGTGTGCAAAGCAAAGTGTTCTCTGTGTCTGCTGGAATTATGAGCGCCAACAAAGAAAACCTGTTCCTGGGGGAACTAACCAAGCGATTGATCCTGGCCTGTGTGGAAAATACCAGTTTCAGCGGAGCCTACCCAGAGAATCCGTTTGACTTAAATATTTCGGCATCAATTTTGTGGCCTTGCATGTGGATGGACAACAGGGCCCAGCCACGGCCTTAACACCGAACTTTGGGGGCGCGAATTTCATTCGAGCCTATCAGAGACTGTTTACAGCCACCGGTGAAATCAACCAGGACGAAGAGAATATGATCAGTCGGGAGGACTACGGGAACGGATACGCGTGGTTTTGTTTCGATCTGACCCCCATCTTAGAGAACGACCATCAGCTGGCCCTCGCCAAGCAAGGCAATTTACGGTTGGAATGTCAATGTGATCTGCTACGCCGAGTTTGACAATATCATTCAAGTGGACAAGGCGCGCAACGTCCTGTGTGACTTCTCCACCTAACATGGATACAGACCAGATAACCACCGTGCTGAAGAATGACCCAGAGACACGTATGGTGTTTCAAGGGGTGTTCGCCCGAGATGTGTTCCCATTAGACCGTATGTATCCTGCTGCTTACGTTCTCAACACGGACCCGATGGATCGGCCCGGTGAACATTGGGTGGGCGTGTACTTGACAGAACAGCATGGCGAATTCTTTCACCCGTACGGCCTGCCACCCCTCCATCCCGATTTAACAGACTTCATGGATCAAGGCACAGTCGAACGTTGCAAAGCCTGGCCAGTAGCGTGTGCGGACAATGGGCCGCCCATCATTTCAATGTACAAGCCCCGTACTGGGCTTAAGTTTACAAACCCCCTGTTCTGGGCTTGAGTTCTTTCAATGTACAAGCCCCCTGTTCTGGGCTTCCGTTTTCACGTGGTTGTTCTCACGTTGTTGTTGTTACTGAATAAAAAACAAAATGAGATCTCACCAAAAAAACCCTGTCTTGTGTGTTTTTTATAAGAGCATAATGCATGAAACTGGCTTTGAACATCGTATTAGCCAATCAGTGGCCTAGAATTGAGCCAAAGCTAACGCATCCATGTCCAGAAAACATTACCCGGGTGTACAAGAACCCGGATGTAGGCGCGGACGTAGGCGAAAACCTCCCAGTACACGGATGGAGGCGCAGACTTGAGCAAAATTCTAGTACCCGTCCATTGGTTCTTTTTTCGATTTCTCATTGGCTCTTTTGCCAGACCACTGGTTGGTCCAAATGGAACTGCCCATCCTTCCCATGTTAATTTACAATCCCCTTTTTGGGGTTCGAGCTCTGTATTCGAAGGTTGCTCTGTGTTCGAAGGTAGATTAGTGAAACCCGGAAGTAACGTCACAACCCACCAAGCCACAAACATGGAACCCTAGTGGTGGGTTAATTACAACACATATAAGGGAAGTGGGAAGAGGTGCCGACATACTGACTGCGTCACATGACTTCACAGAATAGTTTTCTGGTTAACCTATTCTAAAGCACATACCATGAATCTAACGATTCGTGATATGTGTTGTATCTCAGGTACGCTTTTATTGTACCTGTTCATGTGGCAACTTGGATGATATGACCACACGGCCCCTAGCACCGGCATAAGCGGTATTAGATACAAATCTAGAGAGCTATGATGGAAATGCTCTGACAACTCGTATACTGGTAATTGGTGAGCTGTTTCGCTGTGACAACTCGTACATTGGTGATTGGTGAGCTGTATCGTCGTCAGATGTAAATGACGGCATTTAACACAAAAGACTAGTCTGTAATGCCCGATGTCGACCCAGCATCAACTTCCCACAAGTGCCAACAAATATCAAAGACGAAAAGGTCTGTACAGGGGGCGGGCCTCGGGTACACCCCCACGCATCCCCCAACAGGCCTGCTTTCTATACGACGGCCAGACTACGCATGCGCAGACTCTTGCACACGGACGAACCGTCAGTCGATACATTACAAACTCCACGAGAACTTCAAAATAAGACCTCATACGATACCATAGGACCATTAAGGGCTCACCTAGACCCCAAAACGTTCACCCCGTATGGACCTATACCTCCATAGCCATGCAGGATAGGCCTATGGGCCTAACCATGCGTCGGTGAACTTTTTTCAACAATTTCACCGCTTCGCTTTGAAACCCTTCCCATCGTGTTCTAAATAACGAGACGTGAAAAACAAGACTAAACAACCCATATCACAATGGACTTGTGTGAATTTATCAGGTTGGACCTATACCCCATAGCCAGCCTATGGGCCTACCCAGGCCTCGGCGAGCTTTTTCCCAAAAATTTCACCGTTTCGCTCCGGGACCCTTCCCATCATGTTCGAAATGACGAAACGTGAAAAACAAGACCAAACAACCCATATCACAATGAACGTGTGTGAATTTTCCAGGTTGAACCTATACCCCCATATAGCCAGTATGGGCTATATGGTACTTTTCCAAAAATTTCACCGTTGCGCTCCGAGACCCTTCCCATCGTGTTCTAAATGGCGAGACGTGAAAAACAAATCCAAGCAACCCATATCACAATGAACGTGTGTGAATTTCCCAGGTTGGACCTATACCCCCTAGCCTATGGGCCTATATACAGACCTCGGTGACTTTTCCCAAAAATTTCACCGATTCGCTCCGGGACCCCTCCCATTATATTTTTCTCGGCGAGACGAGAAACACGAGACCCCACAACCTATAGTAACACCCACAAAAAAATTTGACCATCCTCCTACCCCATACAGGCATTTTCCCTTATATTGTATAATACAGACCCCGATTGTAGGTGTAAAGTCCGCGTTCCGCTTTTTATAGTTTCGGAAAAAAATCCTAATTTTACATGCACCCACCCCATTGACTTGATATGCAGGCCCCGATAAGCCCGTGGCACGATATTAGCCCTTTTGGCTAGAGTTGATAGGGGTTTTCCCCGAGTTTTGGGGTAAAGTCCGTGTTCCGTTTTTTTTACAAGGTTAATTTACAATCCCCTTTTGGGGTTCAACCTCTGTATATCGATGCCGCAACATTGTCTCCGAACCTTGCCGAAAGGGAGACCTTGGACCTTTTGACCTGGATGTGACTTTTGACCTTTTAACCCGACATTCACCCGCGCACTGTCGGTGATGACGCGCGCGCGCACTGCGGCCGGGTGGGCCGGGCCGGACCGGGGAAAAATTCGGATGTTGAACATCCGGATCATACGTGTACGAGAAAATTGGAACACTTCTGTGTTCGAAGGTAGTTTAGTGAAACCCGGGAGTGACGTCACAACCCACCAAACCACAACCACGGACCCTTAGTGGTGGGTTAAAACACACCCCCACCCATCCCCCAACATGCCTGCTTTCTATACTACGGCCAGACCACGCATGCGCAGACTCTTGCACACGGACGGGCCATGAGTCGATACATTACAAACTCCACGAGAGCTTCAAAATAAGACCTCATGGGAACTTTGAACTTTTTCCAAAAATTTCACCGTTTCGCTTCGAAACCCTTCCCATCGTGTTCTAAATAACGAGACGTGAAAAACAAAACCAAACAACCCATATCACAATGAACGTGAGTGAATTTCCCAGGTTGGACCTGTACCCCATAGCCAGCCTATGGGCCTACCCAGGCCCCGGTGAGCTTTTTCCAAAAATGTCACCGTTTCGCTCCGGGACCCTTCCCATCATGTTCGAAATGGCGAGACGTGAAAAACAAGACCAAACAACCCATATCACAATGAACGTGTGTGAATTTTCCAGGTTGAACCTATCTCCATATAGCCAGTATGGGACTATATGGGCGATATGGTACCTTTCCAAAAAAAATCACCGTCGCGCTCCGTGACCCTTCCCATCGTGTTCTAAATGACGAAACATGAAAAACAAATCCAAGCAGCCCATATCACAATGAACGTGTGTGAATTTCCCAGGTTGGACGTATACCCCCCATGGTCAGCCTATGGGCCAAAATACAGACCTCGGTGACTTTTCCAAAAAATTTCACCGATTCGCTCCGGGACCCCTCCCATTGTATTTTTCTCGGCGAGACGAGAAATACGAGACTCCACAACCCATAGTAACACCCACAAAAGAAATTGACCATCCCCATACCCCATACAGGCATTTTCCCTTATATTGTATACTACAGACTCCTATTGTAGGGGTAAAGTCCATGTTCCGCTTTTTATACTTTCGGAAAAAAAATCCTAATTTTACATGCACCCACCCCATTGACTTGATAGACAGGCCCCGATAAGCCCGCGGACCGATATTAGGCCTTTTGGCTAGAGTTGATAGGGGTTTTCCCCGAGTTTAGGGGTAAAGTCCGTGTTCCGCTTTTTATAGTTTCGGGGACAAATCCTAATTTTACATGCAACCACCCCATTGACTTGATAGGCAGGCCTGGATAAGCCCGGGGCACGATATTAGCCCTCTTGGCTGGAGTTGATAGGGGTTTTCCCCGAGTTTAGGGGTAAAGTCCGTGTTCCGCTTCTTATAGTTTCGGGGACAAATCCTAATTTTACATGCATCCACCCCATTGTCTTGATAGGCAGGCCCCGATAAGCCCGGAGAACGATATTAGCCCTTTTGGCTAGGGTTGATAAGTGTTTTCCCCTATTTTAGGGGCAAAGTCCGTGTTCCGCTTTTTATAGTTTCAGGAAAAAATCCTAGTTTTACATACACCCACTCATGACTGGATGCCCCTTCACGAATGCTTCACTTTGATACCTCACTCGACCCAATCGGACCATGCAGCGTATTAGAAGTCTGGGGACTACTTTTCTCCGCGGAAGCTTTTTCCCGCGACCGCATCACCACCAGACCGCATCACCGCGGAAGAATACATGTTCGGTCACAGACCGGAAGTGATGTCATACGGCAAGGTCATGCTCCATTCACCTAGACCGGAAGTGACGTCATAAGGGACTGGTGGCGCCCCCTGGCGGAAAAAAGGGGACCAAGAGTTACCTCCCTGGAAAACGGACGTGTTTTTGACTGCTCCGGTAGCTCATAGATTTCAATCTTGATTGGATTACTCTACACCAATTATCCAGATACAGAGACGAGCGAGTTCATTTGAATTCAATTTAGAAGCGTTTAATGAACTGTTTGGATGAGAACTGGATTGCACTCATCGCACTGGATTGCTGAATTACTGAATTACCGGTGTACACCCTGTCAAAACTACATCGGAGTAAGTTTGCCAGAATTTGAATTGAACTGATTGAACTATCAAATAGGACCGCCTTCAAACTGAAATCACAACGCCGTAGAAGTTGGCAACACCGTGCAAAGACCGTACAGAGAGCCATCTTTCCAAGTAAAGGAACGACACATACAGAACGTATGTAAATCCAGGATGTTTGACTTCGGCACAATTCCATAATTGATGTACTCAACTTTAGACTAACATTGGATTTCTTACATTTGCGGTGGTATTGATAATTTGTCTGTTTCGGGAATTTAGCTCGAATTTTGGATTCAAAGCGAAAATCAACTGCCAATGTAACGCAACGTTACCGCACGCCTTGCAAGCTGTTTATAAATCGGCTGGTTTATGAATTAGCGTTGGGATAACTTTGTATTTGTTGAAATCTGCTTAGTAGTAGAGATCATATTGATTAATTGAAAATCTTGAATTTCGTTTGAATTCAACTGTTTTGTAACGGTGACGTAACGCGACGTTACACTTAACATTCTAGACAAACGTCAATCTCGAACGTTTGCAACGTAACAGAAGACAGGACGTTCTGGACAAGGAACAATTCTGTCGTCATTTTGCTTTGACTTCGATTTATTGATCAGAGATAGAAATTTCCTGGATAGGTAGAAAACAAATCTACAGACATGCCTAAAGTCAAAAAGGACACGACATTCTATGCCGTGACAGTGGGTAAACAACCCGGAATATATAAAGAATGGAGTATGTGTGAGAAAAATGTTACAAAATATCATGGCGCTTTACATAAAAGTTTTGCGTCAGTAGAAGCGGCCGTACAATATTTGGTTACGAATGGCCATAGCTGCGAGTTTTCCCGTGTATATGACATAGATGGAACGTCGAAAGCAGTGCAGGATCTTGGACATAAATGCCCCAGTTGTATAAACCAGGAGAACCACTCTCATGACTCTTGTGAAACTGCTGTGAAATCCGTCGATATGGTAGAAGAAAGTGTGAAGTCGTGCCCTATGTGTGACACCGATGCTGATCGCCACATGATACGGTGCAGTAATTTCAAATTGTGGTATCACTTCATGTGCACTGATCTACCAGACTACCAATTAGCATCTTTTGCCAGTACATCGAGGCCACCATCTCTTCAAAGTTGGAGTATACTTTATTCACCCTCCGGCAACAGGGTACCAACGATAGCTCCCGCTCTGACTGTCGTTCACCTAGCCCACATATGAATGGATCATCTGACTCCTTCAACACACCCGGAATAAGAGAAACTCAGGTTAAGAAACTGAAACTGGAAGCAGAAAACATGAAACTTAAACAGTCACTGAGTATTGCCCAGATGAGGATAGAAGAGCTGCAAGTGACAGTTCAGCAACACCGTGACAATACCACAGTTCTGGATGCAATATCTTCACTGGACGAGAAAATCGCGTCAGCAATAACTCAGACGCACAGCATTACCTACTCTATTGAGCTGGGTAAAGTAAAGAATGAGTTGGTGGAAATTAAACGCGAAAATCAAAGAATATGCGAAGAACTAGAATTCATGAAAAGGGAAAACCAGTCTCTAAGATCAGAAGTAACCACAACGAAGGCCTTGTATAATGCTGACCTGGAAACATTAACTGCCGCGTATGAAATGTATGAAATGTATGACTCGCGTATGACTTGCCAAATTGAATACAGGCAGTGATATCACCTCTGATCTGTTTCGTGCTTTCCAAGATATAAAACAGTCTAACCAGTCTCTGATTACCGAGATCTCTGGCCTACAGACATCTGTGAGTGAACTTTTGTCCCAAGCACCACAACCTTCTATCTCAGTTACCACACAACTAGATGATTCGGTCACACAAATATCCAGCAGATAAAGTCGCAACTTGCTGAACTTGTAACTTTGCCCACGGACACAGTTGGTATTAAGTCTCAGTGTAATCTCCTGAAAGTGATGTTGGTCAAATAAAGCGTGAGCTAGGCAAGATAATCCCGGCTTCAACAAAACCTGGTAATGGGAGTCCCAGTTACAGTCGTATCGTGCAAAATAGATACGACCCTTTAGCCGACCAAACGAGCCCCGACCAAACTAGTAGGTCTACTAGTGGGAAACCGGATGAATATATGTCGGACTACACTGGCACCGAGAATAGTAGAGGAGCTCGACATGATTTTGTGAATCAACCTATAGAACAATGTCAAGAGAAAGTACTCCTCTTGGGGAATTCTCATTTGCATAACATTGATGTCCAGAGACTGTCTACGCAATGTACAGTAGACAAAAAGATAGCCTTCACCATAGAGGAAGCCAGTTCTACTTTGGATTCCATCCCCAAACCATCATCATATAAGTGTCTCCTCCTACATCTCTTCACAAATGATGTCAAAAACCTCAGTTCTCAAGAATGCGTACTGAAAATGCAGCAACTTGTTAACAAAATTAACAACGTGTTGAAGATGCCCAAGATCATTATTTGCCTTGGTCTTAGCCGTACCGATGATATGATCCTCAATGGAAAGATGCATGAGTGTAACATCTTGATTCAGCATCAGTTTCTGTCCAACAAAGCGATATTGTTTGTGGGAAACACCAACTTGAGACACGGGGACCAGCCCATTGAGAGATGTATGGCTTCAGATGGGGTCCACTTAACCGAGAAAGGCACCAGTCTTCTGGCGATGAACTTTCGCAGTGTTATCCATGCTGCTCTTAACATCAAAGAATTTTCACCTGGAAAAGTCCAACGTAAAAATCAACCCCAGAAGATGATTCCTAGTCATCCAAGCCTTCGTCAGAATGTTTATGATCGAGATACAGAATATGATTCCTTTAGAATGGATGACGAATATTACAACAACGTATCAATGGGATACTCTGGCCAGCGCGGTCATAGACGACGATCTGGTATCTACACCCAACAGGAGGCAAGCAACGATCGTCATGATACAGATTACTCTGTTAAAGACTGGGGAAAGTCTTCATATGGATCTACCCAAAAGCCCGAATATGGCAACTTCTGGAGTAATAGATACAATTATCAGTATTACTAACTGATTTAATAATATCATTTTTATAGGTGTAATTCATCACCATCAAACTTACATGAAAGCCTAACTATGTGTGTCCCACTTAAATCTTCAAGTTCAAACAATGGAACCTCACCATTGATAAATATAAACCAACTAAAAGTGACGAGTTGGAATGTTCACGGGTTAATTTCAAAAGAATTCAATACATTAAACGATCCAGATTTATCAAATGTATCAATGACTATCATATTATAGGTCTCTCTGAAACACATACTGGTCCTGATCATGAGTTAGACATTCCCGGATATCGGGTAGTACCACTCATTGGCCCTAAACGACGAATGCCTAACATACATCATGGTGGATTAGCCATTTACGTTAGAGATGGCCTTCGATCAAGTATTCGCTTTTTGGAACATACAACTAATCACTATATATGGCTTGAGCTCAAAGTTTTGCTTATATCCCTCCTGAGAATTCTCCTTTTTGTCCAATATCTGATATTAGTATTATACAAATGATTGAGTCGGATATAGCTAAACTATAAAATTTGGGATACGTGATACTTACTGGTGATTTAAATGCCCGCACAGGTTCGGGCCTTGACTTTGTGTCTAATGATGATTCTAATCATCTGCCCCTATACGACACTTATGTCGAAGATGATGCAACCTTACGTCGTTACAACTGTGATAAGATAGAGGATCAACGTGGCAAACAACTACTAGATCTGTGTTGGTGGCACAACTGGTGAGTGCAGTAATGTTGGTATACAATCTAATATTTTGTCTCCTTCAGTAGACAGTTTTGTACCAAACCAGGTTGTTAGTGTGTGCGATACACTGGGGGCAAACATTCCACAGGCATTGAAAGAAAAAATTTGGAATGGGGAATATGTGGAGTTGGGTCTCATGTTAAAGGGGGAGAGAGAGCTGATACAGCATGTGGGCTCATCAGCTGTATTTTTGTCCTCAACCGGTCACTTAGAAATTAAAGCAAAGCCATCAGTGGCTCGTATTGAAACTGTTGAAAAGTGGACCTCAGCATTTCTAATATATGCTAGTGTAATGTTGGAAAAATTCCCCCACAGGGCCCCTGAGTATTTCAAGTATATGCACACTATCAGAACTGCAGCAGAAAGATTTGGCAGTTTCTGCTGGAGGGTTTATGATGAGCAGTTCAGAATTCGCCATGCAAAAGCGCCTGAAAGGTCCTGGGCGGTGATTAATTCGGAACTTTGGTTAACGTATATGGTGCCCAGACAAATTCCACATACCCTGGGAGCTGATTCTCCCTCTGCTCCTGAAACTGTGAAGAGTCAATCAGGTACGCATTATTCATGCTGGGATTTCAATGACAAAGGCTGTGCACGGCAAAAGTGTAAATTTCGGCATGTGTGCTCCAGATGTGGGGGATTGCATGCAGCCAATGTTTGCAACTCCGAGACAACTCAGTCCTTTCGTTCCCCCAAGGGCTCCCCACAAACTCCGTTTCGGCAGCAACGAAAGTTTATATCAGTTAGGAAAAACACCTATTAAGGTGGATACACTTGTCAGACTATTAGGTGACTACCCGAGAAAGGATATTGCAGTGGAACTGGGTCATGGGTTCCAGTTTGGTTTTCCTCTACACTATGGGGGCCCTAGAATTCCTACTGAAGCAGATAATTTGAAATCGGTTGCTGACAATCCAGGTATAGTTGAGCAAAAGCTGGCTAAGGAAATTGCCCGAGGTAGAATAATAGGTCCTTTTACCAGTCGCCCCTTTTCTACCTTGAGAATCTCTCCACTTGGTTTGGTTCCAAAAAAGACACCTGGTGAATATCGCCTTATCCATCACTTGTCTTATCCCTATGGTAACTCAGTTAATGATCATATTGATCCCAGCATTTGCACAGTGAAATACACTCAGTTTGACTTGGCAGTTGAGATGGTGCAAAAGTTAGGAAAGGGGGCATTATTAGCTAAGGCTGATATTGAATCAGCCTTCCGCTTGTTACCTGTTAACCCAGCAGATTTTGACCAATTGGGCTTCCGGTTTAAAGGGCAGATTTATGTGGACAAAAATTTGCCTATGGGTTGTTCAATTTCTTGTGCAACTTTTCAAAAGTTTGCAACATTTTTGGAATGGGTTGTAAAACAGAGAGTTGGCCATGGTTTTGTTCTAAATTACCTGGATGACAACCTTTTTTGTGGTAAGGCTGGCTCTACTGAATGTGAGCACGCATTAAAGGTTTTTCTTCAAGCATGTGAAGAACTTGGAATTCCGGTAGCTACTGAAAAAACTGAATGACCAGTCACTGTAATATGCTTTCTCGGGCTAGAATTAGATACCATCAACCTGGTGGTAAGAGTTCCCGTGGATAAAGTTTCTCAGATATGCGCAAAAATAAAAGATATTTTGGCCTTGGAAAAAGTTCAATTAAGTGACCTTCAGTCTCTTATTGGGTCCTTGAATTTTGCATGTAAAGCAGTCGCTCCAGGTCGGGCATTCATTAGACGTTTGATTGATGCAACCTGTAACATTGAGAAACCTCATCACCATATCAGGGTGACCAAGGAAATGAAACTTGATTTACAAACTTGGTTAACTTTTTTCTGTGAGTTTAATGGGGTGAGTGTTTTCAGGAACCAATTTTGGCTCTCAAACGATCAGTTAGATCTGTACACCGATAGTGCAGGGGGTTATGGAAATGGATTTGGTATGTACTTCCAAGGGAAGTGGGGTTATGGGACTTGGCCAGATGATTGGTTTGTTGATGGTGTGAACAGCAGGAGTATCACATATCTTGAATTCTTCCCAATATTGGTAGCTGTTACGACATGGGGACATTTGTTACAAAATCAGAAAATTTTATTTCACTGTGACAACATGGCAGTTGTACAGGTCCTGAATGCACTGACCTCGAAATCAGAATCTGTGATGAAATTGGTTAGGAGATTTGTGCTTTTATGTTTAGAGTTAAATATCCTTGTGAAGGGAGTTCATGTGGCAGGGAAAATTAATTGTATCGCTGATGCAATTTCTCGTGGACAGTGGACCAGATTTCGGGAGTTGGCCCCTCTGGCGGAAGTAGCACCAACCCCCATTTCATCAGCAGTCTACTTAATGCTGCTATTTCACGCAACACGCACAGGCTGTATCAATCCGCTCTATCCTGCTTTAGCCAATATTGTAATCATTTCAATATACCCATTATGTGGCCATTTTCCACCAAGAATATTGCTAATTTCATTGCCTACTTGTCTTCGTTAAAGTATTCTCCTGCTACGGTATCATCATATGTGTCTGCTATTTCTTACCACCACAAGATCAGGGAATTGCCGGATCCTGCTCAAAATTTCATAATTCGCAAAATGTTGGAGGGAATCGAAGACTTGATCGTAGACGCGATTTGCGAGCACCTATTTCGTTAGAAATACTTAAGCGGTTGCCTAATGCATTGCAGAGTGTATGCCGTACCATATACGAGTCTAAATTGTTTACTGCAGCATACATGCTAGCATTTTTTGGCTTCTTTCGGGTAGGGGAATTAGTTGTTAGTAATGGCGTCATGGATCGGTCATTACTCCTGGGTGATGTGGTGGTAGACCTGCAGGCGACGCCCCCTGCTTTAAGGATACGCATCAGAGCTTCCAAGACAGATCAAATGGGCAAATCGGTCACATTACAAATTGATTCAGTAGCTGACAAGACAATATGCCCTCTGTCAGCCATTATAAATTACCTCCGATTGCGCCCCAATATGGGTCCTCTATTCTTCTTGCATGCAGATGGCTCTCCATTAACTCGGTATCAGTTTGCCGCTGTTCTGAAAAAGGCAATTCGCTTTTGCAATTTGTCACCTAGTCTCTACCAAACGCATAGCTTCCGGATAGGGGCTGCGTCTCAGGCTAGCGCGCAAGGTGTGCCTGATGATATCATAAAGCGCTGGGGTCGATGGAGGTCTAGATCATTCTCTCGGTACATTCGCATTCAGTATATTAAATAGTTTTCCGGAAGCTAAAGTCCAATCATCAGTGGTGTTGCAATTTAGCTTCTCCATTTCAGAGGTCCGCATATATGGTTCCTCATATGTCTATTGGGCATATAGAAGAGCCCTCATCAGACCGGCAAAGAAGAATTTAGGTTTAGAGAAGTTTGGGGTCAACATAACTTGGTGTGGCAAACGGGGCATGGTGTTGTCTATGCTAAAACCGGCAGTAGAAGAGGATCTGAGGAATTGCTCGAAACCAGATGTCTTAGTGATTCATCTTGGTTCAAATGACTTAGTTTCACGTAAATGCTTTGAGGTGTATACTGATGTAAAGGAAATTATCCAATATTTAGGAGAATTACTGCCAGAATGTGTTATTGTTTGGTCTAACCTGTTACCTCGGTTATACTGGCATGGAGCACGTAATGTTAGGGCAATGGAAAGAGCCAGAAAGTATGTGAATAGGAAAGCGGCCGCAGCAATTTGGGAAGTAGGTAGTAGAATTATCAAGCATAGCGATATCACTCATGAAATAACCGGGTTATATCGCTATGATGGAGTACATTTAGCCTCAATCGGAAATGATATTTTCATTAACACATTGCAAGGTGCCTTAGAAACATTCGTCACCACCGACCAACAAGTTTTTGATTAAGCATGTTAAGTTAGGGTTATTTAGTGCAGGTGCCCTTATGATGTGGGTGGAGAGTGTGTAATAGACACACTCGGTGGCTGGATCCTTGCGGGCACACTATAACTACGGGAAACATGGCCCATGTGTTCCATAGGCATGTTGGGCTTGCCTGGTATTTTACACAGGAAGCAGGTATGGTTTTAATAAATTCACCTATGAAGACCATAGGGATGGTGGACTTGCCTGGGAATTTTCACAGGGAGTATACGGTAATGGTTTAATTGATAAATTCGCCAATGTACATGTAGCCCAGCTTGCCTGGTAATTTCACAGGGAGCAATTTAATATAATGGTTTTAATGATTCGCCTATGAATTCCATGGGGATGGGGCCTTGCCTGGAATAAATTTCACAAGGAGCAATGGTAATTTAAATATACCGTATAGCTGAGTCGTCCGGACACCGTAAGGTTGGCGTCCAGCTTGCCCGTGGGGATCTAGCTACTGAGATGTGTATTTTATAATAAAGCCGTGGCCGATATCCATCCAACAAAATAGTCTTGGGTTTTTTATTTGTGTTGAGTGTTCTAGCATATTTGAATAATAATGTTTATCAACTGAATGATAAACAGCCTTATTCAGGGGCGAGAACCGAGTGGTGGGGTAAATGCTGGACGGGGTTATTCCCCTTAGGCCATAGGTTGTAGTTTGATCATCATAGTGAATGCAGGGTTATCCCCCTTACAGCACATCTTCATGTAACTCAAGGGCAAAGTTCAACATCCGGGCCTCTCTCTCCATCGTGGTTGCTTGTAGCAGAAGCTTTTTGAAAGTGTATTTGTAATCGAGAAAATTCCCACCCACCTTCCCCCTGTATCTCCTCCCTTGTGTCAAAATTGTGTTCATGAGGCTGTTGGTGTAGGAAGGTAGGATACCCCATTTTTAAATGTTATTTGCTGAGGACTTGATATTTTTAGACAGTTATAGAATTGTATTTTGTTGTTGTTGTTATTACAATAGCCCAGGAATGGCTGTAGTCTCGAATGGCTCTGTAATCGACTCACAGCCAAGGTTCCTCCTATAGACAATACATCCCACACATTGAACTTTGAATGACGTTGTCCAATATCCTAACTGCACACGAAATAAAACGGCAGCGAATAGTAATAAACTATACCTCATTTTCCTCTACATTGGTCCTTGTCGCCGCCTGCCAACTCTCAACACTTAATAATTCCTCGTTCTTGAGATATCATCTTTTAATCACGCCTTCACGGAGTTTTCTGACATATTTTGGTCTCGTATTTTGAATGTCTCCGTTAGCCACGCCCACGTACACGCGCATTCGTTGGACCGTCATCGACCTGACCTGAATAATTACGCATGCGCCACGGCCTGTTTTCAAAGAGACCGCCATCTCCGGCAAAGTCCGTGCAAGGGAAATTTACATCACTGACAGTCGAATGGCAGTCAGCTGAATATTCAAATCCCCGAGAATCTTGAACAATTGATGATAACTTAAGAATGAGGGAATACCGAGAGTTCTAACTTGGAGGGAAGTGACAAAAGACTACAAGGAGAATAACGAGGTACATTTTATTATCACCAGCTACTGTGTTCTTGTATGTGCAGCCGTTAAATCTTCCGAAACACAGGCGTTTCGGAGGCCAAAATTTCGTGGACGAAATGTGATGGGAAGGAACTACAGCTGTGTAGGGAAGAACAGCCACGCCCACCTACACAGCAAAGGTTCTATAGCTATTATTACAATTGCATGGATCTGTTTGTGCAGGTAATTGTGACTTTCATCAATTGATAATATTTGCCTCCGAGGCTATTAAATTTATAGCCTGTGAATAACTCTTAGAGAATGAGTTCTAAGCCTATATGAGTTGTATTAGTGAATAACTGAATAATTGCATGATTTATTATGATTGTAAACATTGCTGGCTGTTTGGTATTTGTTCTGTATTGCAGACCTTTCCGGGTTCATTGTCAGAAAACTTTGTCACGGTTTTGGAGGCTGCTGGATCCTTGCGGGCACACTATAACTATGGGAAACATGGCCCATGTGTTCCATAGGCATGTTGGGCTTGCCTGGTATTTTACACAGGAAGCAGGTATGGTTTTAATAAATTCACCTATGAAGACCATAGGGATGGTGGACTTGCCTGGGAATTTTCACAGGGAGTATACGGTAATGGTTTAATTGATAAATTCGCCTATGTACATGTAGCCCAGCTTGCCTGGTAATTTCACAGGGAGCAATTTAATATAATGGTTTTAATGATTCGCCTATGAATTCCATGGGGATGGGGCCTTGCCTGGAATAAATTTCACAGGGAGCAATGGTAATTTAAATATACCGTATAGCTGAGTCGTCCGGACACCGTAAGGTTGGCGTCCAGCTTGCCCGTGGGGATCTAGCTACTGAGATGTGTATTTTATAATAAAGCCGTGGCCGATATCCATCCAACAAAATAGTCTTGGGTTTTTTATTTGTGTTGAGTGTTCTAGCATATTTGAATAAACGATCCAGATTTATCAAATGTATCAATGACTATCATATTATAGGTCTCTCTGAAACACATACTGGTCCTGATCATGAGTTAGACATTCCCGGATATCGGGTAGTACCACTCATTGGCCCTAAACGACGAATGCCTAACATACATCATGGTGGATTAGCCATTTACGTTAGAGATGGCCTTCGATCAAGTATTCGCTTTTTGGAACATACAACTAATCACTATATATGGCTTGAGCTCAAAGTTTTGCTTATATCCCTCCTGAGAATTCTCCTTTTTGTCCAATATCTGATATTAGTATTATACAAATGATTGAGTCGGATATAGCTAAACTATAAAATTTGGGATACGTGATACTTACTGGTGATTTAAATGCCCGCACAGGTTCGGGCCTTGACTTTGTGTCTAATGATGATTCTAATCATCTGCCCCTATACGACACTTATGTCGAAGATGATGCAACCTTACGTCGTTACAACTGTGATAAGATACAGGATCAACGTGGCAAACAACTACTAGATCTGTGCATATCCGCAGAGATGAGACTTTTAAACGGCAGAACAGTCGGTGATACAATTGGACACTTCACCTGTCATCAACCAGGTGGCAGCAGTGTTGTAGATTATACTGTCGTATCGGATACTTTGCTAAAATTAATATCGTATTTTCATGTACACAGGTTTACAGGTTATCTCTCCGATCACTGTCAATTATCATTTATGCTACGCGTAAATGATCATATAAAAATTTTGAAGAATGACCTAAAGCCTATGCCTTCTAGATACATATGGCCAGAGGACTCACTTCACAAATACCAAGATGCTTTATGTTCGCATCCAGTTCAAAATGCTATTGATACATTTCTTGAAAACAGATACTCCCAAGAGCAGGTTGACTGTGCAGCAGATGATTTTAACAATATCCTTAAAACTGCTGGGGACATAGCCTTGAAATTCAGTTCAACTGGGAATTTCATTGATACAAATTTACAACATCTAGAACAGCAAACTAATTTCAGTGAGTTAGACTATAGAATAAAAGAAAACGAATTTAGTAAGGCAATTAAAGGACTCAAAACACAAAAAGCATGTGGCCTAGATGGTATCTGTAACGAAATGCTGAAATATGGCTGTACCAGTCTTGGTTCATGCATTCAAAAACTATTTAACCTTACTTACTCCAGTGCGGTTTATCCCCGATGCTGGAGTGAAGGTTACATCTCTCCTATTCACAAGTCTGGTACTAAGAAAAAAAACCCCTCCAATTATCGAGGAATTACTATATATAACCAGTAATATTGGCAAACTATTCAACTCAGTTCTTAATAACAGGTTGGAAAATTTTCTCTCCTCTCGCGATATCATTAGAAAAGAACAACTGGGCTTTACTAAAGGTGTGAGGACCTCTGAACATATGTTTGTTTTGAAAACATTGGTAGATTCATACCCCAACAGGTTGAACATAAACCAATGTACGCTTGCTTCGTTGATTTCTCGAAAGCATTTGACAAGGTTTGGCATACGGGTCTTTTTTACAAACTGCAGTCGATCGGTATAGGTGGACAATTTTACAAGATTTTAAAAGATATGTATAATAACAATATGCTATGTGTAAAGGTTGCTGGTGCACTGACAAACTCTTTTCAATCATTCACTGGTGTTCGTCAGAGCGACAACTTACGCCCAAATCTTTTTTAAAATTTCCATTAATGATCTACCATCCATATTTGATATTTATGTGACCGGGTATTCCTTGTGACCACACCTCTCAATTGTTTATTGTATGCATATGATGTTGTGCTATTGTCTGACAGTAATGAAGATTTACAACTATCCCTTGATAAACTACAATTATACTGTGATAAATGGAATCTGGAAGTGAACATAGCTAAAACTAAATGTATGATATTTATCTGTAAAAGTGGAACATCTCCAAAATCATTCTGTCTTGGTGATGCCCAAATAGAAACAGTACAGTCGTACACATATTTCGGAATTACATTTAACCCATCTGGAACGTGGAAATTGGCCAAAGTTCAACTGAATGGCAAGGCATCTAAGGCCTTCTTCAAAATTCGAAAATGTTTTTCATGTAACCCTCCTGGAATCTCCACTTCTTTACATATATTTGATAATACTATTAAGCCTATTTACTGTGTACTGTTCAGAAATATGGGGATCATCCATTGTTACAAAATTGAGTAAAAAATCATTTTTAGATAACTATATTAAGAATGAATCACTTGAAAGACTTAACTTGAAGAACTGTAAATACATTCTGGGGGTCAACTCCAAATGTACAAATTGTGCTGTGTTAGGTGAACTCGGTCGACGTCCTATGCTAATTGATGTTATTTGTTCAATGCTTAAATACCCGCTTATTTGAAATGCCTGATGATACGTTATTAAAGCTTTTAAAGCTTTTGATTTTTTTATCAAATTGGACACCCAAGGAAAAAAGACCTGGGTAACGGGTATTAAATGTATATTGTCATTCTTAAATCTAAGTCATTTATACGAACAGAAAAAAAGTTTATCTGTTGGTAGCTTAGTTTCCAAAGCTGCAAGAAGTTTCTCTTCTGTATTTTGTAATTGGTGGAATGAACAACTGTTTACCGACCGTCCCAACGTAGCGCATGGTAACAAACTCAGAACATATAGAACGTTCAAGCTAAATTTTGTGTTGGAACCTTACTTATCTATTCTGAATCGAGATCATCGCAGTGACTTATGTAAGCTACGAACAAGTAGCCATGACCTTCAGATTGAGAAAGGTAGATTTGCCAAAGTACCAGCAGATAAGCGTTTATGTACTCTTTGCAATGCTGGTAAGGTTGAAGATGAATTCCATTTTTTAATGGAATGTAATAAATATGATAATTTTCGGGACATATTTCTATTTAAATGTGATAGCATGAATGCCAACTTTTCTCAACTCGATATTTCAAACAAATTTATTTGGCGCTTATCGTGCGAGGATCCAATTATTGTGAAAAATTTAGGTAAGTTTGTTCATGATTGTATGAGCGCACGTAGCAATATTATTGATTGTTCGGCATCTAAACATGACAAATGTGTTACTGGTACAGGAATAACAGATGTTAGCTAATATACGGTTTTAGTGTTACAAACAGATACTAGTCAGTAAGATCATAATTTATTGTAAAATGCCAGCGAAATCGTTGCTCCTGGCATTATTGTTCCTTGTATCACGACTGCTATATTTCTGTAAATCAAATTATTTCTAATCAACTAGGTTATTCTATATGTATATATACTTAATTATCTTCGCTTGATTGTATATCTGCTCGATAACGGGCGCTGTGATCAGCAAATAAAGAACCTTGAACGTTGAACCTTGGATATGCTCGCTACCTACATGCCTTCAGTAGGGTAGGGTCGGAAAGGTCTTCAAATATAGGCTGTATTTCTTCGACGACTGCTGGAGATAGTGTGTATTTTGGCGGTTGGTACGTTGTCTGACCAATGGCTCGGTCCCGTTTCCACTTGCACCAGCTAATGACACCATCCGGACAGTCGTCGTGTTGAGGAAGATCACTCGTGCTGGCGTAGTGCTTCAAAATGGCCTTTGTGGATGTACACATGGCTTCGAGGTTTCCCTTGTTAGATCTCAGAGCCAGTCCGTAAAACACTTGAAAACTGTCGATGCGTTTCTGTGTCAAACGACCCTTGCCGTGCAGCCCTTTGCCGTCGCTAAGTTTCACTCCTAGAACACAATCGATCCCTGTTCATGTCCTAAAATGGAAGTTGATACAATCCATAATGTTGATTATATAGGACAATGCGAATTACGAGGTAAAGAAACAGGTATATTTATTATACCAATATACATATACATATGAAGTCAAATGATAATTACACACAATAATATTTTGCATGTACCTTTTTTCTTGTTTACAAGAGTCCGTAATCTCGTCCACATCCTTTTCTGCACGTGACCGATACATTCTTCCTCAACAATTTCTACATCCGGTCCATACGGCTCAGCTCGTTTCACTTGCATGTAGCTCTTACTATCACCATCTCCAATGTAGCGGGTGTATCGGAGACAATGTTTTTCTAGGGATCTGCAAAACAGTCTCTCTACACCTTCGGGCTCCATGGTTTGTGATGATCCGTCACGGTTCAAGGAACAGACAGCAAAATGGCTCTCGTAGAAGTCCAAATACTCGGTAGGGGACTTCGGCTTTCCATCCCATTTCTTGCAGGCTGCGCAGGTCGAACACATGTAGATTCGGCCCAGACATTCACCGGTATCTACAGAGATAACGGAAACAAAGGCGTCGCGAAAATACTGCAGAGTGAAATTCGTGGAGGACGGGCCGCGGACAAACAGTATTCAATAATAGGACATAGCACAAGGGTGAAGTATTAAGGAAATATCAGATTTGTTTTAACATTTGATTTTCATTTGAGACGCATCGACCAGAGGTTGGGGACGATTTGACTCATCGAACGATTTGGTTGTGAAAGGTTTGATTTTGAGATGAAATGACCGGCACCCGCTGTGAATGTCGTTGACAACAGATGGAACAACTCATCTATTGTTTCAACGAGAATTGAATATGCATTTTGGCGGAAGAATAATATTTGTGTTTCAATCCACTACAGCTTAACAATGACGATGCGGACACTTACGTAACTGAAGATAATCTGTATGAGAAGGCCTCACAATGGGGCACCAAATTTTTCCTATCCACAGCTTCTCAGCCTCATGTGATACTAACCTAGCTATGATATGAGATACAGTGTACATTGTTTATACACACACACACATGCCGAATCACCTACAAAATATTCCGTTATATAGTAATTACTAAATAGGTTATTTGTTTCATTATTTTATTTCAGAAGTGCAATATGAAATAACCGGCGGAGATTCCCACAGTACCGTGTTTTGAATTTCCTGTCGCCTTAAATGAAGGAACCATTTCTTTCAATTTTGCTATCCAATCAATCTATTCCACATCATATGATTTACCCCAAAGCTTTTGCACGACCCATATTTTATTTCAGAAATATAATATGAATAACTGGGGTGGGAATCCCCGCAGTGCCGAGCCCTGTTAGTTTTGAATTTCGTGTCGGCTTGAATAAGGACACAATTTCCTCAGTTTTGCTCTCAAATCATTGTATTCCATATCACATGATTTACCTTAAAGCATTTGCATTTAACTTACCATATTAATTAAAACTGAGTCCCTAAAGTATGATTAATTTCCTGAATTGAATTGGATTTCTGACTTTGTTGTTTCTCACCAATTTTTTTATTTCTTTTTATTTTTGCTCTTTCGAAACCTGATGTGTGGTTATCGTGCCTCAAGGTCTGGCTTGAGATTGTTTTCGAGTAAAGGTGGTGCCACCTGAAGGCCGAGATACAAGTGTTTCAAGACAATGACTTTTGAAAATCTGGACCGATTTTTTCCAAAGAGCCATGGCCCCTTTCCCTGTCTATCGGCCCACAGCTAGGCCCTCTGTAGAAATGTCGTGGAAATGTTATTTTTGGAGCAAAATCCCAGAGTACACATCCTTAAGCTCCAATATTTAAAGAAAACGAGGTAATTTTGTTGCGAGCAAGGATGGAATTGAAAGTTAAAAACGCGTCAAAAGGTCATTCTCAATAAACTGGACGTATTTTACGCCCTTTTGGGTTTTGTGCAGAAGGCAGCCAAGAACCAGAACAAAAATCAATTCATTCAAATGACCTTTCCATTCCATACAGTTTAACCATCAATATATTTTGGTTCTGACTTGCCTTAAACACTAAAAAATGAAATTAAAAATTATTTTAATTGTCGCCTTGTTGACACAAATGTGTTTACTAATTAGGAATGCAAAGCTATGGCTATTTGTTAGGTCAATAGTTTAAACGCAGCGTTGAGCCCAGAAAGAAAGCTTTTTTTCGTCGCTGTGGGGTCGAGCCCCATTTCTGTCATTTATATGGTGATCCTTTCTGCCCCCCTCCCCCCTTATATTATTTCGGTATTATTCCATCTGAAATATTATCCAAAAATAGCTTACGTGTATATTGCCTGTAATTAATTATAAAAGATAATTCATTTCATGAGTATGGGATCATTGTATTTCACACCGGAAGTACCATGAAAATACCGTTAAACGCTTATAAATCCTCGATGGATGCTTGCAGATTACATTTTTCTATATTATGTATGAACTATCAACAAAACGTAGAAGAAATATCTATTCAGTTCCGATGTTTTCATATTTCTGTATGCACGCTAAAAATGTTGTCCGACTGAGCTCGACCTGTAAAGACGAGGAGAAAATCAGGCCAAGCCAGTAAAAGTACTGTTGAGCAGCAGTAGTAGTGCTAACGGGAATGGAGTCCTATTGTTCGGGCGCACGAATCCGGCGCAGGTTATTTGCCTGTGTTCAATGTCTAGAAATGGCAAATCGAGAACCATCAAATTTCGATCGATAGGGGGCGTATTTCAAATTGACCAAAAAGCTACCTCCAACACAGGAGAATTCCAATTTTTCTCGGTCAAAAATAGTTCCGTATATTCCTCCGCGGTGATGAGGTCATGTCTGGCGGTGATGCGGTCGTGGAAAAAAGCTTCCGCGGAGAGTAGTCCCTCGAAAAAAATGGTCCGATTGGGTCGAGTGAGGTATCAAAGTGAAGCTTATGCGAAGGGACATCTGATGGATTGGGTGTGGGTTGAAATATCGGCATTCTGCGCATGCGCGGTGGCCAAAGTGTATGAAAATAGACGTTTTGGAGCTAGGGGAGCTACTAATGGTCCAATGGGGTCGAGTGAGGTATCGAAGTGAAGCATTCGTGAAGGGCCATCTGATGGGCTGGGTGTGCGGTAGGAATATCATTCTGCGGATGCGCAGACGCAATGCGGAGCTCTCGTCCAATCAGAAGCGAGTATTTCAAATCCGTCACAGAGCTCTCGTCCAATCAGAAGCGAGTATTTTGACCCGGTGCATTATGGGACATATCCAAGATGGCGGCACGTATGTTCAAGATGGCGGCACATCCGGTGTCGAAAACTGGCCATTTCATCGGGATTTGGTCACCTAGTGTCGAAAACCGGACCCTGTATTGGTCCCGCTAGACTTTCTGGAGCTAGGGGACTAATGGTCCAATGGGATCGAGTGAGGTATCAAAGTGAAGCATTCGTGAAGGGGCATCTGATCGGCTGGGTGTGGGGTTAAAATATCGGAATTCTGTGCATGCGCGGTGGCCAAAGGGTATGGAAATAGACGTTTTGGAGCTAGGGGAGCCACTAATGGACCAATGGGGTCGCGTAAGGTATCAAAGTGAAGCATTCGTGAAGGGGCATCTACCTGCACTAGGGGCTCGGGCGTTGTCACCATTCTGCGCATGCGCAGACAGAAAATTGTGGGAAAAGGGTATGGAAATAGACGTTTTGGGATCTTGGGGACCTCCTAATGAGCCGATGGAGCTGTATGAGGTATCCATGTGAAGCCTATGTGAGGGGGCATCTGACTGGACTAGTGGCTGGAGCGTTGTCACCATTCTGTGCATGCGCAGGCAGGGAATTGTGGGAAAAGGGTATGAAAATAGACGTTTTGGGATCTAGGGCAGCCCCTAATGGGCCGATGGAGTTGTATGAGGTACCAATGTGAAGCCTATGTGAAGGGGCTTCCAGTCATGGGTGGGTGCATGTAAAATGTTTCCTGAAAAAAAAAAGACAGAACACGGAATTTATCAACAATCCGGGAAAATGCCTATATGGGGTCTGGGGTATATAGGTCGCCGGGCTTAAACGGGGCTTGCCTATCAATAGAGTTATCTCCCCAGCCATTTTGGGGCAGTGAAGGAAGGTATTTGGTGTAGAGAGGGACCATCCCTGGTCCGAATGCGTCGTATGAGGCGTCATCTTGTAGCAACGTCCGCCAACGCCAAGCTTAACGCTTCAACGCCCTGGTGAAATAGCTCAGAAGTTCTGATTTTCTAGACATTCCATGGAATTGTCACTAATTCTTCGAAATGCAGTGACGCTCGTCGACGCCCGTCGTTACGCCTTAACGCTCTAACATAACGCCTTGACGCCATGATATAGACCGGAGAGAGAACAACAACAACAACGATGACACATGAGAGAACAACAACAACAGGAAGTTTTTTCATATAGTTTATTTTCCCCAATGTTACAGCATACCCACGCTGGGGGAGCCGCGTTGGGTATGTTTACAACTCAAAGGGGCATCTGATGGGCTGGGTGTGGGGTTGAAATATCGGCATTCTGCGCATGCGCGGTGGCCAAAGGGTATGGAAATAGACGTTTTGGAGCTAGGGAAGCCACTAATGGGCCAATGGGGTCGAGTGAGGTATCAAAGTGCAGCATTCGTGAAGAGGCATCTGCCTGGACTAGCGGCTCGGGCGTTGTCACCATTCTACGCATGCGCAGACAGGAAATTGTGGGAAAAGGGTATGGAAATAGACGTTTTGGAATCTAGGGGACCTCCTAATGGGCCGATGGAGTTGTATGAGGTATCCATGTGAAGACTATGTGAGGGGGCATCTGACTGGACTAGTGGCTGGAGCGTTGTCACCATTCTGCGCATGCGCAGGCAGGGAATTGTGGGGAAAGGGTATGAAAATAGACGTTTTGGGATCTAGGGCAGCCTCTAATGGGCCGATGGAGTTGTATGAGGTACCAATGTGAAGCCTATGTGAAGGGGCATCCAGTCATGGGTGGGTGCATGTAAAATGTTTCCTGAAAAAAAAGACGGAACACGGACTTTATCAACAATCCGGGAAAATGCCTATGTGGGGTATGGGGTATATAGGTCGCCGGGCTTAAACGGGGCTTGCCTATCAATAGATTTATCTCCCCAGCCATTTTGGGGCAGTGAAGGAAGGTATTTGGTGTAGAGAGGGACCATCCCTGGTTCGAATGCGTCGTATGAGGCGTCATCTTGTAGCAACGTCCGCCAACGCCAAGCTTAACGCTTCAACGCCCTGGTGAAATAGCTCAAAAGTTCTGATTTTCTAGATATTCCATGGAATTGTCACTAATTCTTCGAAATGCAGTGACGCCCGTCGACGCCCGTCGTTACGCCTTAACGCTCTAACATAACGCCTTGACGCCATGATATAGACAGGAGAGAGAACAACAACAACAACGATGACACATGAGAGAACAACAACAACAAGAAGTTCGTTCATATAGTTTATTTTCCCCAATGTTACAGCATACCCACGCTGGGGGAGCCGCGCTGGGTATGTTTGCAACTCAAAAAGACTCTTGCCCAATCAGAGGCCACCATTTGCATCTGACATATTCGTTCCTGTCCGTTAGATGTATTCTTGTCCAATTAGAAGTCGCCATTTCAGCAAGTGCCATCTTCGACCATGTTCGCTCTGAACCGTTTATTCTAATCATCGTCGGACAGGCCTGGATATCCTTCGGGCAGCATGTCCTGAAACAGTTTTTTGCGCATTCTGATCGCATTTTCCAGGGCCTCGGTGGGTGGTAGCCCCATAGCCTCTTCCAAGTGACGCTTGGTCTTCATGCTGGACCTGTGCGTGGGATCGCCTTTCATTTCAAGCGGTAGTAAGGTATACTGTTCATAGATCGCCATGGCTGTTTTCCTGATGCGGGGGCGCATTTGGGTGTACGTCTGTTGTAAATTATCCTCTCCGGCGTCCTCAATCGCTGCAGCGTAAGTATTGATAGCTGCTGTCACAATACGATCCCAGAAGGTAGGTTCTGCCTCACTTTCCACGGACGTATGCTGACTATCTGAGGTCAAGCTCCCCGCATCACTAGATAGATTCTCGGCAATCTCTGTTTCGGTATCAGTCGGTACACTCTCAGCAGTCTCTGTATCAGCATCCGCCTCAACGGACTCCTCAGTCTTCAATCCTATGTATAGTTTTCTGGTGTCGCTTCATATCGTAATTTCTGGTGAAAGTGCGTTCGCACCCAGAGCAAGTATAAGTCATGTTGACGGTTGAACGTCGACTGTTCGTGTTTTTGAAAATACGCTCGCTTTTATAGAGAGTAACGCCCGTCAACGCTTGGCTTAACGCTTCAACGCCCTGGTGAATTAGCTTACAAGCTCTGATTTCCATGGAACTGGCACCAATTCATCGAAATGCAGCGACGCACGTCAACGCCCGTCGTTACACCTTAACGCCCGTCTCAACGCCTTAATGCCCGTCTCAACGCCTTAACACACTTTCTTAACGCTATAACGTCGTTTAATGATGCGTTCAAACAAATGTTGCTTTTGTGCTATTGCTCTGACATACGCCACCATTTTTGAGCCGCCATGTTGGATCCGCCATTTTGGAACCGCCATCTTGGATATGTCCCATAATGCACCGGGTCAAAATACTCGCTTCTGATTGGACGAGAGCTCTGTGACGGATTTGAAATACTCGCTTCTGATTGGTGTATGTCGCTAAAGGTGACCGGAACTGACCTTTGACCCCGTCGCGCGCGGTGTAAAGGTTTCCACCGCGGTGGAAACCTTTGCGCGCCCAACATACCCAAAGCGGCTCCCCCAGCGTGGGTATGCTGTAACATTGGGGGAAATAAACTATATGAAACAACTTCTTGTTGTTGTTGTTCTCTCATGTGTCATCCTTGTTGTTGTTGTTTTTGTTCTCTCTCCGGTCTATATCATGGCGTCAAGGCGTTATGTTAGAGCGTTAAGGCGTAACGACGGACGTCGACGGACGTCCCTGCATTTCGAAGAATTAGTGACAATTCCATGGAATATCTAGAAAATCAGAATTTCTGAGCTATTTCACCAGGGCGTTGAAGCGTTAAGCTTGGCGTTGGCCGACGTTGCTACAAGATGACGCCTCATACGACGCATTCGGAGCAGGGATGGTCCCTCTCTACACCAAATACCTTCCTTCACTGCCCCAAAATGGCTGGGGAGATAACTCTATTGATATGCAATAGATAAGCCCCGTTTAAGCCCGGCAACCTATATACCCCCATACCCCATATAGGCATTTTCCCGGATTGTTCGATAAATTTCGTGTTCCCTCTTTTTTTTTCAGGAAGAATTTTACTTGCACCCATCCACGACTGGATGCCCCTTCACATGGGCTTCACATTGATACATCATACAACTCCATCGGCCCATTAGGGGCTGCCCTGGATCCCAAAACGTCTATGGGGTGCATGTAAAATTAGGATTTTTTTCTTTGGGTGAATGGGGCGTGACCTGTGAACATGATAGGACATGTACCTGTCTGTGGGGTTTTTCCCGCCAGAATTTCGCTGTCGTCTGCGTGGGTGAGTTCACGTTCCGAACACCTGGCTCCCCGAATTGCAACAATGTTGCACGTTCGATACAATGTTGCTACAATACCTGGTCTGGCGTCTGCGTGAGTTCACGTGCCGAACACCTGGCTCCACGAATTGCAACAATGTTGCACGTTCACTACAATGTTGGCCGAAGACCTGGCTCCCCGAGATCAAGGCATGTCCAGACTTGTTCTGGGTTGTACAGTTCTGCCATATTAGAGGACGGGTACTAGGAATGCATATTAAATCTATACACAAAGTACACAAGTGGGTTTCTTGGTCCGCCAGAATTTCGCTATCGTCTGCTTGGGGTTGTCACGTGCCGAACACCTGGCTCCCCGAATTGCAACAATGTTGCACGTTTGCTACAATGTTGCGGTGAACACCTGGTCTGGCGTCTGCGTGAGCGAGTTCACGTGCCGAATACCTGGCTCCCCGAAATGCATATTAAATCTATAGACAAAGTGTATGGAAATAGACGTTTTGGGGTCTAGGTGGGATACGAGTGGGTCGATGGTGTCGTATGAGATATCAATGTGAAGCATTCGTGAAGGAGCATCCAATGGGCTGGGTGCTGGGTTGAAATATCGCGATTCTGCGCATGCGCGGTAGACCAAGTGTATGGAAATAGCCGTTTTGGGTCTAGGTGGGCCACTAATGGACCGATGGGGTCGAGTGAGGTATCAATGTGAAGCCAATGTGAGGGGGCATCCCACTGGATGAATGTGGGGTCGGAATATCGTCATTCTGCGCATGTGCAATAGACAAAGTGTATGAAAATAGACGTTTTGGGATCTAGGGGAGCCCCTAATGGTCCGATGGAGTTGTATGAGGTGTCAGTGTGAAGCATTCGTGAACGAGCATGTGGGGTTGCAATATCGTTATTTTGCGCATGCGCATTAGACAAAGGGTATAGAAATAGACGTTTTGGGATCGAGGGGGTTCCCTATTGGGCCGATGGAGTTGTATGAGGTATCAATGTGAAGCCTATGTGAGGGGGCATCCACCTGTACTAGCGCGTCGGTCGTTGTCCACATTCTGCGCATGCGCAGACAGAGAATTTTGGGGAGAGGGTATGGAAATAGATGTTTTGGGGTCTGGGTGGGCCACGTGTGGGCCGATTGGATCGAGTGAGGTATCAATGTGAAGCATATGTCAGGGGGCATCTGATTGGGCTAGTGTTTCGGCCGTTGTCAACATTCTGCGCATGCGCAGAAAGGGAATTCTGGGAAAAGGGTATGAACATAGACGTTTTGGAGTCTAGGTGAGCCGCTGATGAGCCGATGATGTCGTATGAGGTATCAATGTGAAGCATATGTGAGGGGGCATCTGACTGGGTTTATACGGGGTTGAAATATCGTCATTCCGCGCATGCGCAATAAACAAAGAGTATGGAAATAGAGGTTTTGGGATCTAGGTGAGCCACTAATGAGCCGATGGAGTCGTATGAGGTATCAATGTGAAGCATATGCGAGGGGGCATCCGATTGGACTAGTGTTTCGTCCGTTTTTTTGCGCATGCGCAGTCTGGCCGTAGTATAGAAAGCAGGAATTTTGGGGGAGCATGTGGGGTGTGCTTGGGGTAGAGATGGACCGCTATGGGTCCGAATGGGTCGTGCAAGGCGTCAAAGTGAAGCTTGTGTGGGGTAGAGTCCGAATGACGTGTTTTTGGTGCAAGTCGCGTTAATCTACGCATGCGCAGATGGTTGTAGTAAGTAAAGTGGTCATTTTGGAGTAGTACAGTAAGGTATTTGGGGTAGAGATAGGTCCTGTGAGGTGTCATTTTGTAGCTCTCGGGATGTAGACCCCGATTTGGGGGCTGTCCATAGCATCTGTGACGTCATCGGTGATGTCTTCAATACGAGTAGTAGCGAAAGTGGGCATTTTGGGGCAGCGAAGGAAGGTATATGTTGTAGAGATGGACCATGCAAATCTCTCATGCATTATACCATATCTTTGCTGTGACGTCATCAGTACAAGTAATAGCGAAAGCACATGGTGTAGACCGCCACTTGAGTCATTTCCCTGTCATCCGTGACGTCATCAGTACGAGTGGTAGCGAAATTTTGATTAGTCGTCCAATACATATGGAATGATGAGGGACTCTATAGTTAATCTCTATATGTACAGACATCACAACACACCAACAACACCACCACACACACACACGCACAGACACACACACACACACTACCACACACCACCACCAACACCACCACCGCTCGTCAACGCCTGGTGGTGGTGGTGGTGGTGGTAGCTCCCGTGGGTCGGAGCTCCGCTGTATTATATTATGTATTATGTATCGGATAGCGGTTGCCTTGAGTAACAATGTTCATACTTTTTATTATTTCCAATATTACATCATACCCAGGCTAGGGGAGCCACCCTGGATAGGTTTAGTATGTTCGCAACAAAACAAATTGAAATATAAAACACCATGCTTTATTATTTAATACACCGTCACATTAGGTATAAGTGTTTACTGAGCTCTATTCAACGATCAGAATGTAGACATATAGAGTATGTACGTATGTATGTTATGGTATTCATCAGTGCATGGGTGAAGCATTCAGCCGATGGGGTGGTTGGTCAGCTTGGTAACGAAAAACGTGACATTGGTCATCCTCTCCACTGCCCACTTGGTGTTGGGACGTTGTTGTTGGACCCATTCCATGGCATCCACGGTGTACGACGTAGAGGGCAAAGTACACTTCACGGACGAACCCATAAATGTTCCTAGCGATCTGTTACACGACGATCATCCAGTAAGTGACATCTATGGGCGCCATTGGCTCATGATCCGGCACTGCTTCCACCGTCATCGCCCTATTCAAGATATCTACAATTTCCGACTGACCGACCTCGCCCATCTACGCAGCTACGTAGAAGCCATCTTCAACGATGAAAGTACGACCTTCAAGTTGAATCTGTCGTTTGGTTATGTGCTACAGTATAAGGAGGCAGACCAAGTCCGATACTTTTACCCAAGCAGTAGCATCCGGGTATTTCACCAACCCTTTACCATCACGAATAAGACGTAACTAGAGACAATGCTGGAGAATCTGGACACCGTGGATCCCTTGGAATGGGCCCAACGGCAACGCCCCAACACCCAGTGGGTCGTAGGGAGGGTGACCAATGTCACGTTTTTCGTCACCAAGCTGACCGACTACACCATAGGCTGAATGCTTCACCCATGCACTGATGAATACCATAACATGCCATACATACTCTATATGTCTATACGCTGATCGTTGACGGCGGCAACGCTAGGTGGTGGTGGTGGTAGTGGTGGTGGTGGTGCTGTGAGGATAATAAAACGTGTATTACGCTATGCGCCTGTTGGTGTCGAAGTCTCTTGGTTGTGTTTATATTGAATGGGTCTGAGCATATTGATGCAATGAGAGGAAGCTTTCGGAGAGAACGTAATTCGACATGGTGCAGGATTGGACTCAAACACAAACACACACGCCATGTGGCTCAGTCGTACACCAGTACTTCTCGGTCCTCGACTTGTAGGTACTTGAAGTGGGTGTGCTAAATTAGATCAACTGCTAGCGTGCTATAAAAGGGAAGCGGTCTGGCCGTACCATCAGACATTCTGTCAATCACCAAGATGTTCACTTGTGCTACGTGCTCCAAATAGTTTACTCGTCTGCACGACTTGCGCCGCCATGAAGCCACCAAGCACGGCGGAACCACCCGGTATAGCTGCACGAGGTGTGGAAACTATTTATTCGCCTGGACAGTCTACGGTGTCATGAACGGACAGTGCATGGGGCACCCAAGCATCTATGCGAGGAATGTGGTCGACTTTTCAAACTGCCCAGTCTGTTGCTGCGACACCAACGCACACAACACCCTGATCCGCAGCCAAGTTTGTAGGTAGAGGAGCCCGTAGGCAACTTCGAGACAGCGGGAACTCCCACCCACCGAACGAGGGCCGATGATGATGATGTCGCTCTAATTCAACAGACAAATTTCGACGACAAGACCTTGGGTCAGAATTTGTACGACGTGAAGAGCAAAGTACACTTCGCGGATGAACCCATAAATGTTCCTAGCGATATGTTACACGAAGACCATCCAGTGGGTGACATCTATCGGCGCCATTGGCCCATGATACGGCACTGTTTCCACCGTCATCGCCCTATTCAAGATATCTACAATTTCCGACTGACCGACCTCGCCCGTTTACGCAGCTACGTGGAAGCCATCTTCAACGATCAAACAACGTCCTTCAAATTAAATCTGGCATTTGGTTATGTGCTGCAGCATAAGGTGACAGACCGCTATGTCCGATACTTTTACCCCAGCAGTAACATCCAGGTATTTGACCAATCGTTTACCATCACGGATAGGATATCGCTAGAGACGATGCTGGAGAAACTGGACACCGTGGATGCCTAGGAATGGGTCCAAGAACAACGTCCCAACACCAAGTGGGCAGAGGAGATGATGACCATTGTCACGTTTTTCGTTACCAAGCTGACAAACCATCCCATCGGCTGAATGCTTCACCCATGCACTGATGAATACCATAACATGCATACGTACATACTCTATATGTCTACATGCTGATCGTTGAATAGAGCTCAGTACACTTATACCTATTGTGACGGTCCCTTAAATAATAAAGCATGGCGTTTTATATTTCAATTTGTTTTGTTGCGAACATACTAAACCTACCCAGGGCGGCTCTTCCAGCCTGGGTATGATGTAACATTGGGGATAATAAAAAGTATGAACATTGCTGAACTTGTTGTTATTCAAGAAAACCGTTATCCGATTGTAAAATACAGCGGAGCTCCGAGTCTCGGAGCTCCGACCCACGGGAGCTACCACCACCACCACCAGGTGTTGACGAGCGGTGGTGGTGGTGGTGTGTGGTAGTGTGTGTGTGTCTGTGCGTGTGTGTGTGTGGTGGTATTGTTGGTGTGTGGTGGTGTCTATACATAGGGATTAACTCGAGTCTCTCATCATTTCATATGTATTGGATGACTAATCAAAATTTCGCTACCACTCGTACTGATGACGTCACCAATGATGTCACAGATGACAAGGAAATCACTCAAGTTGTGGTCTACACAATATACTTTCGCTACTTCTTGTACTGATGACGTCACCGATGACGTCACAGCAAAGATATGGTATAATGCATGACAGATATGGATGGTCCATCTCTACAACAAATACTTTCTTTCGCTGCCCCAAAATGCCCACTTTCGCTACTACTCGCACTGATGACGTCATCGATGACGTCAAAGATGCTGTGGAAAGCCCCCAAATCGGGGTCTACATCCCGAGAGCTACAAAATGACACCTCACAGGACACATTCTGACCAAGGATGGTCCATCACTACCCCAAATATCTTCCTGTACTGCCCCAAAATGACCACTTTACTTACTACAACCAACTGCGCATGCGCAGATTAACGCGACTTGCACTTAAAAACACGCCATTCAGACTCTACCCCACACAACCTTCAGTTGACACCTTGCACGACCCATTCGGATCCATAGCGGTCCATCTCTACCCCAAGCACACCCCCACATACTCCCCCAAAATGTCTGCTTTCTATACTACGGCCAGACTGCGCAGGGAGGAAAAACGGACGAAACACTAGTCCAATCGGATGCCCCCCTCGCATAGGCTTCCACCTCATACGAATCCATCGGCTCATTAGTGGCTCACCTAGATCCCAAAACGTCTATTTCCATACCCTTTGTTTATTGCGCATGCGCGGAATGACGATATTCTTACCCCGTATAAACCAGTCAGATGCCCCCTCACATATGCTTCACATTGATACCTCACTCGACTCCATCGGACCATTAGTAGCCCATCTAGACCCCAACACGTCTATTTCCACACACTTTTCCCACAAGTCCCTGTCCGCGCATGCGCAGATTTTCGAAAATGGACGACACACTGCTACAGGCGGTTGCTCCATCACATATACTTCACATTGGTACCTCATACGACACCATCGGCCCATTAGGGGCTCACCTAGTCCCCAAAACGTCTATGCTCATACCCTTTTCCCAGAATTCCCTGTCTGCGCATGCGCAGAATGTTGACAACGGCCGAGACACTAGCCCAATCGGATGCCCCCTGACATATGCTTCACATTCATACCTCACTCGATCCAATCGGACCACTCGTGGCCCACCCAGACCCCGAAATGTCTATTTCCATACCCTTTTCCCACAATTCCGTGTCTGCGCATGCGCAGAATGAGGACAACGACCGTACCACTAGTCCAGGCGGATGCCCCCTCACATGGGCTTCACATTGATACCTCATACAACTCCATCGGCCTACTAGGGACCCCCCTCGATCCCAAAACGTTTATTTCCATACCCTTTGTCTAATGCGCATGCGCAGAATAACGATATTCCAACCCCACACGCACCCCATGGGATGCTCCTTCACGAATGCTTCACATTGATACCTCATACGACTCCATCGGTCCATTAGGGTCTCCCCTAGATCCCAAAACGTCTATGTTCATACCCTCTGTCTATTGCGCATGCGCAGAATGACGATATTCCGACCCGATATCCACCCAGTGGGATTCCCCCTCACACAGGCTTCACATTGATACCTCACTCGACCCCATCGGTCCATTAGTGGCCCACCTAGACCCCAAAACGGCTATTTCCATACACTTGGTCTACCGCGCATGCGCAGAATGACGATATTTCAACCCCGCACCCAGCCTGTCGGATGCGCATTCACGAATGCTTCACATTGATACCTCATACGATTCCATCGACCCAATCGTGGCCCACCTAGACCCCAAAACGTCTATTTCCATACACTTTGTCTATAGATTTAATATGCATTCCTAGTACCCGTCCTCTAATATGGCAGAACTGTACAACCCAGAACAAGTCTGGAGATGCCTTGATCTGGGGGAGCCAGGTGTTCGGCCAGCATTGTAGTCAACGTGCAACATTGTTGCATTTAGGGGAACCAGGTGTTCGGCACGTGAACTCACTCACGCAGACGCCAGACCAGGTGTTCACCGCAACATTGTAGCGAACGTGCGACATTGTTGCAATTCGGGGAGCCAGGTGTTCGGCACGTGAACTCACGCATACGACAGCGAAATTGTGGCGGGAAAAACCCCACAGACAGGTCAGTACACGTCCTATCATGTTCAAAGCTCACGCCCCATTCACCCAGAGGAAAACGTCCTAATTTTACATGCACCCCATTGACTTGATAGGCAGGTCCCAATAAGCCCGGGGACAGATATTAGCCATTTTGGCTAGAGTTGATAGAGATTTCCTCCTATTTTAGGGGTAATGTCCGTGTTCCGCTTTTTATAGTTTCGGGAAAAAATCCTAATTTTACATACACCCACCCATGACTGGATGCCCCTTCACGAATGCTTAACTTTGATACCTCACTCGACCCAATCGGACCATGCAGCGTATTTGAAGTCTGGGGACTATTTTCTCTCCCCGGAAGCAGACCGCATCACCTCCAGACCGCATCACCACGGAGGAATACATACCCTTGCCGACCATGTGACCTCCACATGAGGCGGCGTCCTTTTTGAAACGGCGCACTCTTTTGCCGGCTTTCGCCCATACTATAATGCACTTGACCTCGACGCCAGATTCTTACGCCAGGTCAACTTGCGCTATATACTACTAATATAGTACACTCTAATATATTCCTTGTTTTACAAGTCATGTATAAACTGTCCTAGTAGTTATTTTGGTGGTACTAGTATCTCCATTTAGATCAGGGTTTTTTTGAGAGGATGTTATACTATTTTTTGTCTTTGCATTTTTCAGCGACTGAACACAAACTATTAACTCTCCTTGAAGACAACTACCACATCCGAATTAATTCACCAGCATGAACATTGGAATTAATTTGTCAGCAAAAGTGATATAGGTGCGAAATGATCATGTACTTTTCATGTTGATTTCAGACCAATGCTTTAGGCCTTTTGTGGGGAAATGATGTCAGACACACCACCATATGAAAGCGATATTGGAGACTAGAAGTGGTCAGGAAAAGGGGCAAAGGACGAGTTCATGGACTTTGTTGTATAATACTGTGTTCAGTAAATTCGAGAAATAATTTGAATAGCTGGCATTTGTTTAGAGTGGACTACAAATTCAGATTACATCTCCTTTCTTTATTTGGCCAAGAAGAGTCCGCATTCTATCTGCTGCCTTCTCTAGTGAACACAACACAATTCCTGGTAGAAATAAGGATCAAGCTTATGCCCTGAAATCATGAAGCATCATAATATGCTGTATTATTAATATATTATTCCTGAAACAATTAATCCCATAATATGGCTGACACATCACTGATCAGCTGATCTGATGATTATCCCCTAAGCATCCCTTTATTGCACATTATCTCATAGGCTATCTCCCTCCTTTCTCCTTTTCGGGGATAGCCCTGTTATTGTCTACTCTGTATGTTCAAGGGCAAATCTTGGGCTCGGTTGAGATCTTGTTTCTAATGTAACCCATTTTGTAATTAAAGAGAATTTAAGCATTACACGCACTGTCAACTCCGGTTGGGACGGGGTACAGGCTGTTTTAATTAGTCTGAATCGTTTGCTTTTGCAATTCTCCTTTGAGGTTTAGTTTGATAATATGATTACTAGCCAGAGATATACATATTCAACCACAGGTGATATTTTCCATATGATCTTACATTCGTATAAAGCTTGACAGTAGAAAAGTCCTTGTTTTCAATCATCAATATCAGGATAATTTTGACCAATGCATTGTCTGCTTCTGTTTTAGTGTGCGGGAGGAAACATCACATGGAAACTAACGATAAAGAGATTAAAACAGCAGTCGGCGGCCGGAATAATTCATGTGATTGAAATGGCGCGCGGGCGAAGGAGCCGAGCTGACAAAGCAGCATCATTCAAAAAGTCTGGAGATGGTCGGAGTAGTAGTGTAAGCGTCAATTGAGTCATATTGACCTCAGAAATTTGCATATTTGTGGAGGTCACGTGGAGGTGACAGCCAATCGGAGGCGAGTATTTTGACCTCTGACCAAAAAGCTACCTCCAGCACAGGAGAGTTCCAACTTTGCATATCACGTGACCCAGGTCAAAGATGTATTCCTCCGCGGTGATGCGGTCACGTCTGGCGGTGATTCGGTCTGCTTCCGCGGAGAAAAAGTAGTCCCTAGATAAGACACTCTGTCAACCACCAAGATGTTCACTTGTACTACGTGCTCGAAATCATTCACTCGTCTGCATGAGGCTATCAAGCACGGCGGAACCGCCCGGTATAGCTGTACGATATGTACACTGTCGTTTCAGCGCCCGGATCATTTACAGCGCCATAAACGTTCAATTCATGGGCCACCCATGCGTCCATGCGAAAAATGTGGTCGGGTTTTCAAACTGACCAGTCAGTTGCTGCGACACCAACGCATACGACACCCTGTTCCGCAGCTACGTTTGCTGGTAGAGAAGCCCGTAGGCACCAGTATCGAGACAGAGGCAACTCCCACCCATCGCATGAGGGCCGATGATGATGATGTCGCCCTAATTCAACAGTCAAATTCGACGACAATACCTTGAGCCAGATTTTTTACGACGAAGAGGGCAAAGTACACTTCACGGACGAACCCATAAATGTTCCTAGCGATCTGTTACACGACGATCATCCAGTAAGTGACATCTATGGGCGCCATTGGCTCATGATCCGGCACTGCTTCCACCGTCATCGCCCTATTCAAGATATCTACAATTTCCGACTGACCGACCTCGCCCATCTACGCAGCTACGTAGAAGCCATCTTCAACGATGAAAGTACGACCTTCAAGTTGAATCTGTCGTTTGGTTATGTGCTACAGTATAAGGAGGCAGACCAAGTCCGATACTTTTACCCAAGCAGTAGCATCCGGGTATTTCACCAACCCTTTACCATCACGAATAAGACGTAACTAGAGACAATGCTGGAGAATCTGGACACCGTGGATCCCTTGGAATGGGCCCAACGGCAACGCCCCAACACCCAGTGGGTCGTAGGGAGGGTGACCAATGTCACGTTTTTCGTCACCAAGCTGACCGACTACACCATAGGCTGAATGCTTCACCCATGCACTGATGAATACCATAACATGCCATACATACTCTATATGTCTATACGCTGATCGTTGACGGCGGCAACGCTAGGTGGTGGTGGTGGTAGTGGTGGTGGTGGTGCTGTGAGGATAATAAAACGTGTATTACGCAATGCGCCTGTTGGTGTCGAAGTGTCTTGGTTGTGTTTATATTGAATGGGTCTGGGCATATTGATGCAATGAGAGGAAGCTTTCGGAGAGAACGTAATTCGATATGGTGCAGGATTGGACTCAAACACAAACACATACGCCATGTGGCTCAGTCGTACACCAGTACTTCTCGGTCCTCGACTTGTAGGTACTTGAAGTGGGTGTGCTAAATTAGATCAACTGCTAGCGTGCTATAAAAGGGAAGCGGTCTGGTCGTACCATCAGACATTCTGTCAATCACCAAGATGTTCACTTGTGCTACGTGCTCCAAATAGTTTACTCGTCTGCACGACTTGCGCCGCCATGAAGCCACCAAGCACGGCGGAACCACCCGGTATAGCTGCACGAGGTGTGGAAACTATTTATTCGCCTGGACAGTCTACGGTGTCATGAACGGACAGTGCATGGGGCACCCAAGCATCTATGCGAGGAATGTGGTCGACTTTTCAAACTGCCCAGTCTGTTGCTGCGACACCAACGCACACAACACCCTGATCCGCAGCCAAGTTTGTAGGTAGAGGAGCCCGTAGGCAACTTCGAGACAGCGGGAACTCCCACCCACCGAACGAGGGCCGATGATGATGATGTCGCTCTAATTCAACAGACAAATTTCGACGACAAGACCTTGGGTCAGAATTTGTACGACGTGAAGAGCAAAGTACACTTCGCGGATGAACCCATAAATGTTCCTAGCGATATGTTACACGAAGACCATCCAGTGGGTGACATCTATCGGCGCCATTAGCCCATGATACGGCACTGTTTCCACCGTCATCGCCCTATTCAAGATATCTACAATTTCCGACTGACCGATCTCGCCGTTTACGCAGCTACGTGGAAGCCATCTTCAACGATCAAACTACGTCCTTCAAATTAAATCTGGCATTTGGTTATGTGCTGCAGCATAAGGTGACAGACCGCTATGTCCGATACTTTTACCCCAGCAGTAACATCCAGGTATTTGACCAATCGTTTACCATCACGGATAGGATATCGCTAGAGACGATGCTGGAGAAACTGGACACCGTGGATGCCTAGGAATGGGTCCAACAACAACGTCCCAACACCAAGTGGGCAGTGGAGATGATGACCATTGTCACGTTTTTCGTTACCAAGCTGACCAACCACCCCATCGGCTGAATGCTTCACCCATGCACTGATGAATACCATAACATGCATACGTACATACTCTATATGTCTACATGCTGATCGTTGAATAGAGCTCAGTACACTTATACATAATGTGACGGTCCCTTAAATAATAAAGCATGGCGTTTTATATTTCAATTTGTTTTGTTGCGAACATACTAAACCTACCCAGGGCGGCTCTTCCAGCCTGGGTATGATGTAACATTGGGGATAATAAAAAGTATGAACATTGCTGAACTTGTTGTTATTCAAGAAAACCGTTATCCGATTGTATAATACAGCGGAGCTCCGACTCCCGGAGCTCCGACCCACGGGAGCTACCACTACCACCACCAGGTGTTGACGAGCGGTGGTGGTGTGTGGTAGTGTGTGTGTGTCTGTGCGTGTGTGTGTGTGTGTGGTGGTATTGTTGGTGTGTGGTGGTGTCTATACATAGAGATTAACTCGAGTCTCTCATCATTTCATATGTATTGGATGACTAATCAAAATTTCGCTACCACTCGTACTGATGACGTCACCAATGATGTCACAGATGACAAGGAAATCACTCAAGCTGTGGTCTACACAATGTACTTTCGCTACTTCTTGTACTGATGACGTCACCGATGACGTCACAGCAAAGATATGGTATAATGCATGACAGATATGGATGGTCGATCTCTACAACAAATACTTTCTTTCGCTGCCCCAAAATGCCCACTTTCGCTACTACTCGCACTGATGACGTCATCGATGACGTCAAAGATGCTGTGGAAAGCCCCCAAATCGGGGTCTACATCCTGAGAGCTACAAAATGACACCTCACAGGACACATTCTGACCAAGGATGGTCCATCACTACCCCAAATATCTTCCTGTACTGCCCCAAAATGACCACTTTACTTACTACAACAAACTGCGCATGCGTAGATTAACGCGACTTGCACTTAAAAACACGCCATTCAGACTCTACCCCACACAACCTTCAGTTGACACCTTGCACGACCCATTCGGATCCATAGCGGTCCATCTCTACCCCAAGCACACCCCCACATACTCCCCCAAAATGTCTGCTTTCTATACTACGGCCAGACTGCGCAGGGGGAAAAACGGACGAAACACTAGTCCAATCGGATGCCCCCCTCGCATAGGCTTCCACCTCATACGACTCCATCGGCTCATTAGTGGCTCACCTAGATCCCAAAACGTCTATTTCCATACCCTTTGTTTATTGCGCATGCGCGGAATGACGATATTCTTACCCCGTATCAACCCAGTCAGATGCCCCCTCACATATGCTTCACATTGATACCTCACTCGACTCCATCGGACCATTAGTAGCCCATCTAGACCCCAAAACGTCTATTTCCACACACTTTTCCCACAAGTCCCTGTCCGCGCATGCGCAGATTTTCGAAAATGGACGAAACACTGCTACAGGCGGTTGCTCCATCACATATACTTCACATTGGTACCTCATACGACACCATCGGCCCATTAGGGGCTCACCTAGTCCCCAAAACGTCTATGCTCATACCCTTTTCCCAGAATTCCCTGTCTGCGCATGCGCAGAATGTTGACAACGGCCGAGACACTAGCCCAATCGGATGCCCCCTGACATATGCTTCACATTGATACCTCACTCGATCCAACCGGACCACTCGTGGCCCACCCAGACCCCAAAATGTCTATTTCCATACCCTTTTCTCACAATTCCCTGTCTGTGCATGTGCAGAATGAGGACAACGACCGAGTCACTAGCCCAGGCGGATGCCCCCTCACATGGGCTTCACATTGATACCTCATACAACTCCATCGGCCTACTAGGGACCCCCCTCGATCCCAAAACGTTTATTTCCATACCCTTTGTCTAATGCGCATGCGCAGAATAACGATATTCCAACCCCACACGCACCCCATGGGATGCTCCTTCACGGGTGCTTCACATTGATACCTCATACGACTCCATCGGACCATTAGGGTCTCCCCTAGATCCCAAAACGTCTATGTTCATACCCTTTGTCTATTGCGCATGCGCAGAGTGACGATATTCCGACCCGATATCCACCCAGTGGGCTTCCCCCTCACACAGGCTTCACATTGATACCTCACTCGACCCCATCGGTCCATTAGTGGCCCACCTAGACCCCAAAACGGCTATTTCCATACACTTGGTCTACCGCGCATGCGCAGAATGACGATATTTCAACCCCGCACCCAGCCTGTCGGATGCGCATTCACGAATGCTTCACATTGATACCTCATACGATTCCATCGACCCAATCGTGGCCCACCTAGACCCCAAAACGTCTATTTCCATACACTTTGTCTATAGATTTAATATGCATTCCTAGTACCCGTCCTCTAATATGGCAGAACTGTACAACCCAGAACAAGTCTGGAGATGCCTTGATCTGGGGGAGCCAGGTGTTCGGCCAACATTGTAGTGAACGTGCAACATTGTTGCATTTCGGGGAGCCAGGTGTTCGGCACGTGAACTCACTCACGCAGACGCCAGACCAGGTGTTCACCGCAACATTGTAGCGAACGTGCGACATTGTTGCAATTCGGGGAGCCAGGTGTTCGGCACGTGAACTCACGCAGACGACAGCGAAATTCTGGCGGGAAAAACCCCACAGACAGGTCAGTACACGTCCTATCATGTTCAAAGCTCACGCCCCATTCACCCAGAGGAAAACGTCCTAATTTTACATGCACCCCATTGACTTGATAGGCAGGTCCCAATAAGCCCGGGGACAGATATTAGCCATTTTGGCTAGAGTTGATAGAGATTTCCTCCTATTTTAGGGGTAATGTCCGTGTTCCGCTTTTTATAGTTTCGGGAAAAAATCCTAATTTTACATACACCCACCCATGACTGGATGCCCCTTCACGAATGCTTAACTTTGATACCTCACTCGACCCAATCGGACCATGCAGCGTATTTGAAGTCTGGGGACTATTTTCTCTCCCCGGAAGCAGACCGCATCACCTCCAGACCGCATCACCACGGAGGAATACATACCCTTGCCCACCATGTGACCTCCACATGAGGCGGCGTCCTTTTTGAAACGGCGCACTCTTTTGCCGGCTTTCGCCCATACTATAATGCACTTGACCTCGACGCCAGATTCTTACGCTAGGTCAACTATATACTACCAATATAGTAAACTCTAATATATTCCTTGTTTTACAAGTCATGTATAAACTGTCCTAGTAGTTATTTTGGTGGTACTAGTATCTCCATTTAGATCAGGGTTTTTTTGAGAGGATGTTATAATATTTTTTGTCTTTGCATTTTTCAGCGACTGAACACAAACTATTAACTCTCCTTGAAGACAACTACCACATCCGAATTAATTCACCAGCATGAACATTGGAATTAATTTGTCAGCAAAAGTGATATATGTGCGAAATGATCATGTACTTTTCATGTTGATTTCAGACCAACGCTTTAGGCCTTTTGTGGGGAAATGATGTCAGACACACCACCATATGAAAGCGATATTGGAGACTAGAAGTGGTCAGGAAAAGGGGCAAAGGACGAGTTCATGGACTTTGTTGAATAATACTGTAATTCGAGAAATAATTTGAATAGCTGGCATTTGTTTAGAGTGGACTACAAATTCAGATTACATCTCCTTTCTTTATTTGGCCAAGAAGAGTCCGCATTCTATCTGCTGCCTTCTCTAGTGAACACAACACAATTCCTGGTAGAAATAAGGATCAAGCTTATGCCCTGAAATCATGAAGCATCATAATATGCTGTGTTATTAATATATTATTCCTGAAACAATTAATCCCATAATATGGCTGACACATCACTGATCAGCTGATCTGATGATTATCCCCTAAGCATCCCTTTATTGCACATTATCTCATAGGCTATCTCCCTCCTTTCTCCTTTTCGGGGATAGCCCTGTTATTGTCTACTCTGTATGTTCAAGGGCAAATCTTGGGCTCGGTTGAGATCTTGTTTCTAATGTAACCCATTTTGTACAGGGGCGTCGTTAGGGGGGGGTCGTCCGGTGCGAACGACCCCCCCTTGGCCGCGCCAAAAAAAAAAAAACAGAAGAAAAAGAAAAAGAAAAAACAAACAAAAAAACAAAAAACAAAAACAGAGAAAACAAAAACAAAATAAAAAAAGCATTAAAACATAAAATAAAAAAAAACATCAAAATTACAGATAGAGTGCCAAGATGTGTAGTGGTGTGTAAAAGGCCCGTTTTGTTTGTGTCAAACCAGGAAGTCAAATGGAGTGCGGCGTATTCTTCAATATCGATGCGGGTTTATGCGAAACAAATCTGAAAATAGAACCATAAATCTATATACATTGTGTTCAGATTTGTTTCCAAGAAAACGGGTAAAACGCATCTCCGGCAACCGGAGACCCTGGAGCTTCCGGGGCCTAGGCGGCCCCTGGACCCTCGCCTGTCAGGCTGTGACGATCGCTCATTTTAGCTTTGTGTAAATGAATCGCTATCATATTGGTTCTAATGTTCCATCATGTAAAGGTCATCGGTTTTTTATGTATTCTTTTTATGTGATAAATATAACTAAACAGTAAAATGGATTCAGGCATGAAGTATGATTTTTTCAATATCGATGAGTGCTTATAAATGCGAAACATACGTGAAAATAGAACCATAAATCTGCATACATTAAGTTCGAATTTATTTCTGGGAAAACTCTTAGAACGCGTCTCTGGAGATCTGGAACTTCGGAGCTTCCGGGGCCTAAACGGCTCGTGGACCCTCGCCTGTTGGGCTGTGAGGATTTCCTTGTTTTATCTTTGTGTGAATGAATCGTATCTGTAGGCATATTGGTTTCCCTCCCAAGAACTATAAGTCATCGTTTTGTATGTTTTAAATATAACTAGAACGTCAAATGGATGAAGGCATGAGGTGCGATGTTTTCAATATCGATGCATGCTTATAATTGCGAGAAAAAAAAATCGTGAAAATAGAATCATAAATGTGCATGCAGTATGATCAGTTTTATTTCCGGAAAAAACGTTCAGAACGCATCTCCGGCTATCTAGGACCCCGGAGCTTCCGGGGCCTAGGCGGCCCCTGGACCCCCGCCTCTTGGGCTGTGATAGTGGTCCCCAACTTTCAATTACGTTCCGACGCCACTGGGTTAGCCTACGAGGTATATAGGCCCAAAGCGTTATTATTGTGTTTTCAAGATGACAAGAGAATAAAATATAATACTGATATTTGACAAATGACGTGTTAGTTTAATTGTTGGGAATCGCTCAGAATGCATCTCAGACCATCTAAGGTCTCAGAGCTGTATAATATAACCCTAAATCTGCATACATTATGTTCAGATTTAATTCCGGGAAAACGCTTAGAACGCATCTCCGGCGATCTAGGACCCCGGAGCTTCCGGGGCCTGGGCGGCCCCTGGACCCTCGCCTAAAGTGCTATGATAATCGACCCCCCTTTGAAAAATCCTAGCGACGCCCATGTTGTAATTAAAGAGAATTTAAGCATTACACGCACTGTCAACTCCGGTTGGGACGGGGTACAGGCTGTTTTAATTAGTCTGAATCGTTTGCTTTTGCAATTCTCCTTTGAGGTTTAGTTTGATAATATGATTACTAGCCAGAGATATACATATTCAACCACAGGTGATATTTTCCATATGATCTTACATTCGTATAAAGCTTGACAGTAGAATAGTCCTTGTTTTCAATCATTAATATCAGGATAATTTTGACCAATGCATTGTCTGCTTCTGTTTTAGAGTGCGGGAGGAAACATCACATGGAAACTAACGATAAGGAGATTAAAACAGCAGTCGGCGGCCGGAATAATTCATGTGATTGAAATGGCGCGCGGGCGAAGGAGCCGAGCTGACAAAGCAGCATCATTCAAAAAGTCTGGAGATGGTCGGAGTAGTAGTGTAAGCGTCAATTGAGTCATATTGACCTCAGAAATTTGCATATTTGTGGAGGTCACGTGGAGGTGACAGCCAATCAGAGGCGAGTATTTTGACCTCTGACCAAAAAGCTACCTCCAGCACAGGAGAGTTCCAAATTTGCATATCACGTGACCCAGGTCAAAGATGTATTCCTCCGCGGTGATGCGGTCACGTCTGGCGGTGATTCGGTCTGCTTCCGCGCAGAAAAAGTAGTCCCTAGATAAAATGGTCCGATGGGGTCGAGTGAGGTATCAAAGTGAAGCTGATGTGAAGGGGCATCTAATGGGCTGGGTGTGGGGTGATCGAAATGGCGGCGTGTGGGGTGGTCAAAATGGCGGCGTGTGGTGGGTTCAAAATGGCGGCCTGTGGGTGGTGGTGGGACCAAAATGGCGGCTGTGGGAGGTGGTGGGTTCAAAATGGCGGCCTGTGGGAGGTGGTGGGACCAAAATGGCGGCCGGTGGGTGGCGGGTTCAAAATGGCGGCCTGTGGGTGGTGGTGGGACCAAAATGGCGCCTGTGGGTGGTGGTGGGTTCAAAATGGCGGCTGTGGGTGGTGGTGGGACCAAAATGGCGGCGCAAGGGAGCAAACGAGGCGGTGGGGAGGTCACGGGGAGAAAAAACCCTCACATTACCCTCAAAAAACCCACTAAGCCATATAATAATAATAAACATAATCTATAGGTGTTCCTAGGGTCGAGCGTTTATTGTCCCGTGTATCTCCGCAGAAAATCAACAAAAAAAATGGCGGCTCCAGGATGGTGTGGGGACGCCCTTTCCACATCACGGCGTCGATCATAGCGCCATCTGCACACACTGACGCAAGGGAGACAACTCGTGTGGCCCAAGGGTATGGAAATAGCCGTGTTAGAGCTAGGGGAGTTACTACTGGTCCAGTGGGGTCGAGTGATGTATCAATGTGAAGCCTATGTGAGGGGGCATCTGATGGGCTGGGTGTGGGGTTGAACTAGCGGCATTCTGCGCATGCGCGGTGGCCCAAGGGTATGGAAATAGCCGTGTTGGAGCTAGGGGAGTTACTACTGGTCCAGTGGGGTCGAGTGAGGTATCCATGTGAAGCTTAGGTGAAGGGGCATCTGACTGGATTAGCGGCTCGGGCGTTGTCACAATTCTGCGCATGCGCGGTGGCCCAAGAGTATGAAAATAGCCGTGTTGAGAGCTAGCGAAGCCACTATTGGTTGAATGGGGTCGAGTGAGGTATCAAGGTGAAGCTTATGTGAAGGGGCATCTGATGGGCTGGGTGTGGGGTTGAACTAGCGTCATTCTGCGCATGCGCGGTGGCCCAAGTTTATGAAAATAGCCGTGTTGGAGCTAGCGAAGCCAATAATGGTCCAATGGGGTCGAGTGAGGTATCAAAGTGAAGCTTATGTGAAGGGGCATCTGACTGGACTAGTGGGTTTGAAATAGCGTCATTCTGCGCATGCGCGGTGGCCCAAGGGTATGGAAATAGCCGTGTTGGAGCTAGCGAAGCTACTCATGGGCCGATGGGGTCGAGTGAGGTATCGATGTGAAGCATTCGTGAAGGGGCATCTGACTGGACTAGTGGGTTTGACATAGCGTCATTCTGCGCATGCGCATAGACGTTTTGGGATGTAGGGAGTGCCTAATGATCCAATGGGGTCGAGTGAGGTATCAAAGTGAAGCTTAGGTGAAGGGGCATCTAATGGGTTGGGCGTGCGGTAGGAATATCATTCTGCGCATGCGCAGATGCAATGCGGAGCTCTCGTCCAATCAGAAGCGAGTATTTCAAATCCGCCACGGCGCTCTCGTCCAATCAGAAGCGAGTATTTTGACCCGGTGCATTATGGAACATATCCAAGATGGCGGCACGTATGTTCAAGATGGCGGCACATCCGGTGTCGAAAACTGGCCATTTTTGTCGGGATGTGATCACCTAGTGTCGAAAACTGGACCCTGTATGGGTCCCGCTAGACGTGTTGGAGCTAGGGGAGCCACGAATGGTCCAATGGGGTCGAGTGAGGTATCAAAGTGAAGCATTCGTGAAGGGGCATCTGATGGGCTGGGTGTGGGGTTGAACTATCGGCATTCTGCGCATGCGCAGTCTGGCCGTAGTATAGAAATAGACGTTTAGGGGTGTAGGTGGGCCCCTAGTGGGTCGACGGGATCGAGTGAGGTATCCATGTGAAGCCTAGGTGAGGGAGTTACACTAGGGTGTCGTTTCCATTCTGCTGCGCAGGTCAAGTGGAGGTTGTGACGTCACTTCCGGGTTTTTCACTAAAACTACCTCCAAACATAGAAGAGTTCCAATCTTTCCTCTTAGACGTCCGTATGTTCAACCTCCGGGTTTTTTTCCCGCCCCGGCACCCCACCGCAGCGCGCGCGCGCGCGTCATCACCGGCAGAGCGCGCGCTCGGACGCATGTCAGGTCAAAGGGTCACATCCAGGTCAAACGGTCCAATGTCCAATGAGACACTGTTGCGGCATCGCTATAGTCAGAGGTTGAGCACAAAAAAGGGGACTCTAGATGAACCTGGGAAAGATGGGCAGTTCCATTTGGACCAATCAGCGGTCGAGAAAAAGAGCCAATCAGCGGTCGAGAAAAAGAACCAATCGGCGGTCGAACAATCAGCCAATCGAATTGGGGTACTCACGGTGTGCTTTCGCTGACGTCCGCTCCTACATCCGGGTTCTTGTACACCCGGGTAATGTTTTCTGGACATGGACGGGTTAGCTTTGGCTCCATTCTAGGCCACTGATTGGCTAATACAGTGTTCAAAACCACTTTCATGCATTATGCTCATAGAACTTATAGTCATAATCTATACGTGTTGGACGAGTCTCTTCACTCACCGTATACACGTACCTCAATGAAATGCCCGCTCCAAACCTAGACCAAAAACACGTACTTGGTCCGTAGGCTGATTTCGTTGGCTCTCTATTTTACTATAGTGCTCTTGCATTCTAACCTTGATGGGTTACCTAGAACTTATAGTCATAAACATAATCTATACGTGTTGGACGAGTCTTCACTCACCGTATACACGCACCTCAATGAAATGGCCGCTCCAAACCTAGACCAAAACACGTACTTGGTCTGTGGGCTGATTTCATTGGCTCTCTATTTTACTATAGTGCTCTTGCATTCTAACCTTGATGGGTTACATTTTGGCCCCATCCTACACCACTGATTTCAGTTTCACTGAATCGCCACATTGGGCATTGATGTATTATGAATAAAACACACAAGACAGGGTTTTTTGGTGAGATCTCATTTCTTTTATTCAGTGGACAACAACAACGTGAGAACAACCACGTGAAAACTGAAGCCCAGAACAAGGGGCTTGTACATTGAAAGAACTGAAGCCCAGAACAAGGGGCTTACACATTGAAGCCCAGAACAAGGGGCGTGTATACTTAGGCCCAGAACAAGGGGCTTGTAATTAACTTAAGCCCAGAACGGGGCTTGTACATTGAAATGATGGGCGGCGCAGTCATAGACGAGTGCATCGCGGTCCTCGGCCTTGGGGTACTCGTCAAACATCTGTACGATGGTAGATAAGGGTCTTCCCCGGCATCGATGGTACAGGTAAAACAAGCAATATTGTCCGCACACGCTAGTGGTCAGGCTTTGCAACCATTGACTGTTCCAACACCACGTCTCTGTGCCTTGATCCATGAAGTCTGTTAAATCGGGATGGAGGGGTGGCAGACCGTACGGGTCAAAGTATTCGCCCTGCTGTTCTGTCAAGTACACGGCCACTCAGTGTTCACCGGGTCGATCCATCGGGTCCGTGTTGAGAACGTAAGCAGCAGGATACATACGGTCTAATGGAAACACATCTCGGGCGAACACCCCTTGAAACACCCTACGTGTCCCTGGGTCATTCTCCAGCACGGTGGTTATCTGGTCTGTACCCATGTTAGGTGGAGAAGTCACACAGGACGTTGCGCACCTTGTCCACTTGAATGATGTTGTCAAACTCGGCGTAGCAGATCACATTGACGGTGGTCGCCAGGGCTCGTGCAAAGTGGATTTCCAACCGTAAGTTGCCTTGCTTGGCCATGGCCAGCTGATTGTCGTTCTCTAAGGTGGGGGTTAGATCGAAACAGAACGTGTATCCGTTCGCGTAGTCTCCTCCCGACTGATCATATTCCCTTCGTCCTGGTTGATTTGACCTGGTGCCTGTAAGCAGGCTCTGATAGGCTCGAATGAAATTCCTCCGCACAAAGTTCGGTGTTAAGGCCGTGGCTGGCACCTGTTGTCCATCCACATGCAGGGCCACAAAATTGACGCCGAAATGTTGAAAGTCAAACGGATTCTCTGGGTAGGCTCCGCTGAAACTGATATTTTCCACACAGGCCAGGATCAATCGCTTGGGTAGTTCCCCCAGGAACAGGTTTTCTTTGTTGGCGCCCATATTTCCAGCAGGCACAGAGAACATTTTGGTTTGTACACGTCGGATAGGGTACTGGGCTGGTTTTGTTTCCAAGGCTTTCATGTGTCCCAATTGAACGGCTGGATTCGGTTTCACTTTTCGGACATACAGGACTCCGTCTTGGATGACAATCTTATAGTCGGCTGCATGTCCGTCTACGTCAGTGGCCATCAAGGCGAAGGTCGGAGGCGCCCGTATCAGTCGGATTTTTATGGGGATCTTGTTCAAGAGGTACCGGTCTTGCATGAAAATGTCTGCGTGCAGTCGACCCATGAGATCCACCGAGGCACCGTTCGCGGTGAAAGCCTTCCGCTTGTTATATCCTTCATTGTCCACCGTGTCCATGTGCTCGGCTGTGTCCTGGTAGAATAAAGCGGCTGTCAGCTGAGATTTTTTAGCCTCTCGTCCATACGACAACAGTGTCTCGGATGTAGGCTCGATAGGGGTACGTGCTGGTGGAGTCACTCGATCAGTTTGTCGCTGAGAAAATATCCACCTGCTGAAACATCGAGTGCAGCCAGAGATTCGTCGCCCACCGTTGCAGCTTTCTGACGATTCTGGTGGGCATCCCCACTGACCACCTTGGCTTTCACATACAAGTATGTATGGGCTAAATCCACATAGGCCGTATCCGCATTACTGATGGCGAACTCCATGGGCTCGGTTTCGTTGATGCTGAGAAAGGGAGATGCTCCACCCATAATCCTTGTTCGACACTGGTCTGTGTGGGCGGCACGGTCCACAAATCAAATTCACTGTTGGTGGAGGGACAGGACTCTGCGTGGATCAAGGACATGGTTAAGAAAAGATATCCTGGGTCTTCGATGTGCGTCGTCGCTGGGTCGGTCGTCGACTGGTGCGTAGTCTCGGTGGGGCAGCTGTTTTATTCCCTACGGTGCGTTGTGCTTTGGCCACCAAGACGCCTCCCGCTTCTTTGGCCCGCCGTTTCAAGGATTCTTTGGGTGCCGTATCCCCCAAGACATCACCGGCCACCGTACCGCTTGTTTGCCGATTGCTTTCACCCCACGCGTCACCAAGGGCAGGAACGTTTTGACGATGCTGCCGAGTATGTTCCCCAGTCCATGTCCTCGTTACATGCGTGCACCGCTAAAGACCGGAAAGCCACCCCGGCCTGTTGGCCATAATAGTCGGCATAGCTGCGTGCATCGCACTCATAAGGTACTTTCATTACGCAAAGTGGGGAGCACGTGCTTGTCGAAAATGAAGTGTCAGCACCACTTTACCTCGTTCGAATGCCACCGGTCGTCCCGTGTCATCTCTTATATCCACCGTGATCGTGTTGATGTCAGTTTGTCGTACGGGCAAGTAGAGCATGTGGAGAAACTGTGGGTGACTTGCCCTCCATACGTCTTATTAATGGGGACCACCCGTAACAGAGGTGTGTTGATATCGCCCACGATGTGGTTGTCCACCACGTCCGAGTAGAGTCCGTACATACCCGACTTCATTTCCATCGGCATCTCGCCATGGTGTTCGGTGGGACCAGCGAACGTCTTTAGATCGAAATCCAGCATTTGCTGTAGGGTAGGACTCAGTACGACACTCGCCTTGCCGGTGACGATAAGCTCTGCCTTGTCGTTGTGTGCGTTGTAATCGAAGTCCACGTGATTCTTGAAGGGATAGGCTTTGATGGGTTTTGAAGTATTCGTCACCTCCCGTAGAGCCTTATAATGCAACAGTTTTGACAGCCCACCCAGGAACTCTTTGGGGGTATCGTATTGGCCTTCGGGCAGGATGAGTCGGGTGTTTTTGCCTTCGTAGGTCACCTCGTACCAGACTTCATTGGCTCGCACGTTGTACCACGAGTAAGGGTACTGAATATCCACGAGGCCACATTCCCAGCGTCCAGGTAAATGCAACGGTTGCGGTAACTGGGTGACGTACTTGGCCACGGTGTTGTCAGGAAACACATCCAGCGAACTGTTACTGGGTAGGGTGAGGTAAAACATGGCGACTGAGCTGTCCTGTTGCTGCTGTTGGTTTAATAGGTGTTCCAGACCTTGGGCGGTTGTGTCCGGCGTCGTATTCGTCGCGTTGACTTGCTACGTGTCACGGCTCTGGAGATGTGGGGTGTCCTGATCGAGGGTGGTTTTTTAAAGGTTTGAAAAGAAGGTGCCCGTTGTGGTGGTGGAGTTTTGGGGGGTGGCTCCGGTTCCCAGTCGGCTTCCCAAGGTTGTGGTGAGAGTCGTGGTGCACGAGTCGGTGAGTCACGCTGCATAAAGGCCCAGCGATGGGGGTTCCCCACCAATTCCTGTGGTACATGCATGTCTTTCAAGCCTTGAGCGCAGACCTCCCATCCTCATCCTGATCATGCTGTCGGCGTGTTGGAAGAGCTTCCTGACGAAGTGCGTTTTTCCGGAACCCGTCGGTCCTGCGATGACGCAAGTGAAGGGATGCTGCCAACGGGGGTCCATGGTTCGAGGTGTATCCGTTGTCGTGGTAACCCGCTCTTGTAAATTTCGTACGAGTGAACTGGAGTGGTGGTGGGTACAACGTCGGTCGTCGTTGTCTGTTCACTGCGAGGGATGATGATGGGGGTGTGTACAACGTGGGTCGTCGTTGTCGGTTCACTGTGAGGGATGAAATCCGGTGGGTGTTCAGACGTAGTGGGCGTACTTGGTGTAGGTGTAGAGCATGGTGTGGAGCTCGTTGTGGCTTGTACAGGGGGTGTGGTGGCGATGACTGGGCTCGATACGACTGGTGCTCTCTGTAGACCGGTTTCACTGGTGGCTGGTGTTCTCAGTTGGTTAAGTAACGTGCTGACATAGGCTACGTCGTAAAACACACCTCCGTACAACACACTCAGCAGGGTTAGCAATAGCACCCCAAAGCCCACTTGTGCTTTGCGCGTTTTGGGAGACGCTGTGTTCAGAGGCAGCTGCTGTTTGTCCATAGCACTGTGGTCGGACGTGGAATGAAGGATGACGGCAGTGGTGTCTGGCTTTATAGTCGTTTCACCTGGTTGACCGCGACCCAGGAATTGAAGGAACTGGGCCAGCCTTGCCATTTGACGAAATGAAACAGTTTGCCACGTCGACGTTCCGTTTTCAAAATCTGCTCCACCGTGTAGTAGTCTTGCTGTGTTTTTACAACAGGCTGTAATTCCGTGTCGTAAAACGTCCCCAGCAACGTTTCCCCTTGGAGATCTTCCAGTTCATAGACTCGCCGCTGTCGGGGTAGGCGCCGTTTAATCAGGAAGTGCTCATCGCTCCAGTTGGGCAAGTAACTTTTCTCGAACTTGCCCTTGACTTTACTGATCCGTACAGGGTCCCCGACCTTGTACACCGCCTTCGTCGTTCGCTGCGATGGCCTGAGGTACAAGACACGCCGGACTTGGGCTTCATTGCGTTGGGTCACGGTAATGGGGGCTCTCTCTATACTTCGATGATAGGCTCGATTGTAACCCCTCACCAGTTTCGGGAGAACATCGATGTACCGCCTTGTATTCTTATAGGTGAAATATTTATACATGCGGCCTTTGAATGTCCTGTTGAACCTCTCCACCACGGAAGCCTTGGTCTCGTTGTACGTATGGAAGAAAAACACCTTCTGTTTCTTGAGAAAGGCTTGGAACGGTCTGTTGAGGAATTCCGTGCCTTCGTCGGTTTGCAAATACAAAGGTTTGCGCCCGGTCTTGAAGATGTCTTTGAACGCCGCTATGAGATTCGCCCCCGTTTTCGTCCGGATGGGTACCACCCACGCATACTTGGATAGGATATCGATGCACGTCAAGATATACCGATTCTCATCGTTGTGTTTGGCAAAGGCGCTCATATCGACCAAATCCGCTTGCCACTGGGCATCTATTCCTCCCACGATGACCCGGTTCCGTAGAAAATGGCGACGGACAGATCGATGTAAGGTATAGGTGTCTTGTCTTCTTAACCAATCTCGGACTTGGGCACGTTGTATCCCCTGGGGTTTGGCCGCTCGATAGAGAGCCGACAATGCACTATAGGCCGCCGGACTGTCGGGATTGTAGTATAAGTTATCCAACACCTTCTCCCAGCGCTTCATGGTGACAAAATGATGATGCACCCTGGCTCTATCGTTTATTTATAACGGGTATATCTTGGGCCGGAGTTTCTTTCTGATTTTCTTCATTGGCTTTCACAGTGTCCATGGTAAATGACCAGTCCAACTCGTCTGATGACCGCTTGATAAGCACTTCATCCACATCTACCACGGCATCTTCCAATGCAGACCATAGATCAGGGTGAAGGGTAAAATGCACTGTACCCCCATCTAGCCGAGCCAATTGAGCAAAGAAAGGGCCGCGTCGGGTGTACACATCGTGACACAAGTGGATGAGGTCGCCGTCCAGTTCACCAGACAACACCCGTTTGAATTTGGTCCAGCCCTCTCGGGACAGACGAATGTGAGCCGGGCACGGTTGTGTAGGGTGCGTGTCTCCCACCTCCTCCATGATATCGACCTTATCCGCATACACGTGCAGGAAAACCTCGGGGGTCAAGCTGAGATACGCCAGTATCATATGCTCCGCCATGGTCAGTACGTGAATGGTACCAGAGTTGACTGTCTCTCGTATTTATAGGGAGAACCCCGTGAGATCAAAAGGATCAGGTGGTCATATCACTGGGCTGGTTGAGTGTAGCCGGGTAATCAATGGCCTCGTCGTCGGGTTCATGTAGTTGTTCATTGGGTTCTGCCGCCGATTCTCTCAGGGGACGAGCCCACTCCAACTCGTCTGATGACCGCTCGTCCGGTGTAAACAGCTGGTCCACGATAGGCACCACTTTCTCGAAGGCTGTCCACAGATCGGGATCTAGGTTGAAGCTTCGCGTAGCATCTTGGTAGCGGCCCAGACGTGGGAAGAAAGGTCCACGGTATACGTAGATGGCATTGTCTATGTGGATGACGTGTCCATCGAGCTCGCCGCTCAACACCCGTTTAAATTTGGTCCAGCCGTCACGGTGTAGCGTAACCGTATTCGATACGGTCTCAGCGGGCGACCAGCAAACTTCCACGGTCTTCCACGAGGGTGACTTTATCTTCATAGACGTGTAACCCCACCCGGGGTGTAAGGGGCAGGATGGCTCGTAGGACGGGTGACATGCTTGGTCCAATCACGATCGTTGAATGACACACACTCTGTCTCACCTTCGTATTTATAGTCCCCACTGTCAATAGCACAGCGCCACGGTCAATAGGGCACAGACTAGTGTGAGGCCAACCAGCCGGCGCTGGTTCCGGCGTGAGCGCTCCTGGTCCATAGCCCGAGCATCAAGGATGGCTGTCATAGTCCAGTAGTGGTGAGTGATGGCACGCCTCTCCATCGAGTGCACTCTGTGGAGGACCGCTTCTGTGAACTCGTTCAGGATCTGGCGTCGCCCCTCGTTCTCGTCGCCATCTGCAAACATGGACCGGACCACTGCTCGGTAACCCGTGAATGAGTTCACCACGGTGGCATGCTGTAAAATGCGAGTCGCATAGGGCTGGATCTCCGTCATGGCTCTGCAACCGTAGAAATGAAGGTGTGGGATCCCGAGGGACGTGTTTTATAGACCATGTCACACATGTGCGCCTAGACGTCGGGTGTAGTCAGTGATACGTACTATTCTGACGGGTTAGTCCAAAAAAGAGAACAACAACAACAACACAGATTACAGATCAATCCTTTGATTATGCGTAAACAACATAGAAATGCATGTACTGACCTGTCTGTGGGGGTTTCCCACAATGGCGTTCACCTTCGTGTCTTTTCGTGTACGTCCGTGTCTTTTCGGGTACGTCCGTGTCTTTTCGGTAAAGTCCGTGTCTTTTCGGTAAAGTCCGTGTGGATCGGTGACGTCCGTGTCTATCATCCGGGCACTTCGCGTCTGCGCCTGCATTGGGTATGTATGAGGGTCTTCATGTGCGCGCGTGCAATGCGGCTCAGTCGTACACCAGTACACAAGTCTTGATCCTCGACTTGGGGTAGAGTGTGCTAAAAATAGATCACCAGCTAGCGTGCTATAAAAGGGGAGCGGCCTTGCCGTTTCATCAGACACTCTGTCAACCACCAAGATGTTCACTTGCACAACTTGCCAGAAGCAGCTTACTCGTCTAGATAATTTACGACGCCACGAGGCCTCCACCCACAACGATGCACGGTATACTTGTATAACCTGCGCACGGTCATTTAATCGGGAGGATGATATACTGCGCCACGAACGCTCATTCCACGAGGGCGCGACGGAACAATGTAAGGATTGTGGTCAGCTCTTCAAACGACGCAGTCAGTTGAGACGGCATCAGCGTTTGATTCATGCCCCGTCTCCACGGTTTTGGCGACAACTTCCTACTGAAGAGGAGCCGCGGAAGGTCAGACCCAGTGAAGATAAGCCCGGGGAGACGAACGCCACTGGTGATGCGATGACGGAGAGCCCGCCTATACCCACAGTTGGGAAGAGCCTGGATTTCCAGCCGGACCCCACCGTTACGGTTTCGAGTCATACGTCATACATCGAACATTTTCTGGACGAGCCCATAAATGTTCCTAGCGATCTCTTACCCGAAGATCATCCAGAGAGTGACATCTCTCGGCGCCATTGGTCCATGACACGGCACTGTTTCCACCGTCATCGCCCTATTCAAGATATCTACAATTTCCCACTGACCAAGCTCACCCGTCTACGCAGCAACGTGGAAACCATCTTCAATGACCAACCTACGTCCTTCACGTTAAATGTAGCATTTGGGTACATCTTATGCCATAAGATGACGGGTGAATTGCGCTATTTCTATTCCAGTGCCATCCACCCAGTGTACGACCAACCGTTTACCATCATTGACCGGAGGTTACTAGAGATGATGCTGGACCAAGTGGAACAATTCGATGTCTTGGAATGGGCCCAACAACAACGACCCAACACCAAGTGGACAGTGAAGAGGGTGACCAATGTTACATTTTTCCTTACCAAGGTGATTCACCACCGCCATCGGGTGAATGCGTCACTCGTGCACTGATGAATACCATAACATGTCGTACATACTCTCTATGTCTACATGCTGATCATTGACTTGAGCTCAGTAAACACTTGTACCTAATGTGACGGTGCGTTAAATAATAAAACATGGTGTTTGATATTTCAATTTGTTTTGCTGTGAACATACTAAGCATACCTAGGGCGGCTCCCCCAGCCTGGGTATGATGTAACATTTGGGATAATAAACTGTATGAACATTGCTGAACTTGTTGTTATTCACATCACCCCATTGACTTGATAGGCAGGTCCCATTAAGCCCGGGCACCAATATTAGTCCGTTTGGCTAGAGGTGATAGGGATTTTGCCGGATTTTTCGATAAAGTCCGTGTTCCGTTTTTTTCAGGAAAATTTTTACATGCACCCACCCAGCCCATCTGATGCCCCTTCACGAATGCTTCACTTTGATACCTCGCTCAACTCCATTGGACCATTCGTGGCTCCCCTAGCTCCAACACGTCTAGCGGGACCCATACAGGGTCCAGTTTTCGACACTAGGTGACCACATCCCGACAAAATGGCCAGTTTTCGACACCGGATGTGCCGCCATCTTGAACATACGTGCCGCCATCTTGGATATGCCCCATAATGCACCGGGTCAAAATACTCGCTTCTGATTGGACGAGAGCTCCGTGGCGGATTTGAAATACTCGCTTCTGATTGGACGAGAGCTCCGCATTGCATCTGCGGATGCGCAGAATGATATTCCTACCGCACACCCAACCCATCAGATGCCCCTTCACCTAGGCTTCACTTTGATACCTCACTCGACCCCATTGGACCATTAGGGACTCCCCTACATCCCAAAACGTCTATGCGCATGCGCAGAATGGTGACAACGCCCGAGCCGCTAGTCCAGTCAGATGCCCCTTCACGAAGGCTTCACTTTGATACCTCATATGACCCCATTGGACCATGAGTAACTCCCCTAGCTCCCAACACGTCTATTTCCATACCCTTGGGCCACCGCGCATGCGCAGAATGGCGACAACGCACGAGCCCCTAGTCCAGTCAGATGCCCCTTCACATAAGCTTCACTTTGATACCTCCTACGACCCCATCGGACCATTATTGGCTTCGCTAGCTCCAACACGGCTATTTTCATACCCTTGGGCCGCCGCGCATGCGCAGAATGACGCTAGTTCAACCCCACACCCAGCCCATCAGATGTCCCCTCACATAGGCTTTACTTTGATACATCACTCGACTCCACTGGACCAGTAGTAACTCCCCTAGCTCCAAAACGGCTATTTCCATACCCTTGGGCCACACGAGTTGTCTCCCTTGCGTCAGTGTGTGCAGATGGCGCCGTGATGTGGAAAGGGCGTCCCCACACCATCCTGGAGCCGCCATTTTGTTTGTTGATTTTCTGCGGAGATACACGGGACAATAAACGCTCGACCCTAGGGTGGTACAGATGCTAGACTGACCCTATTAACATGGTACAACACCTATAGATTATGTTTATTATTATTATATGGCTTAGAGGGTTTTTTTAGGGTAATGTGAGGGGTTTTTCTCCCCATGACCTCCCCACCGCCTCGTTTGCTCCCTTGCGCCGCCATTTTGAACCCACCACCACCACCCACAGGCCGCCATTTTGAACCCACCACCACCTCCCACAGGCCGCCATTTTGAACCCACCACCACCACCCACAGGCCGCCATTTTGAACCCACCACCACCACCCACAGGCCGCCATTTTGTATACCTCACTCGACCCCATCGGACCATGCAGCGTATTTCCAGTCTAGGGACTACTTTTTCTCCGCGGAAGCAGACCGCATCACCGCCACGACCGCATCACCGCGGAGGAATACATCCCCTTTTCCACATGTACACACACGCCGCCATTTTGTACACACATCCACAGAACATGTGACGTCATATGCAAATTTCTGAGGTCAAATTTTATCGCTTCTCATTGGCTGTCACCTCCTCGTTTCCGCCTCAATTATGCAAATTTCTGAGGTCAATGAGGTTCCATTTGCTCTTACTATACTACTTGGGTGTGTGTAATCACACAGACTTAACTTTAGTTGATGTAATTGTTGATGTCACACAAGTAAACATTTGACTCACAGTCTCCATCCTCACCCGTTATCTACTAGTTTATTAGCATGACACCATGGTTAATGCACTGAGCTTAAGCTTACCAGTCCTGATGGGCAAGTTGTGTAATAACAGATGACTGCTTGATGGATATAAAGAACAGGCAAATTGATCAATAGAGATGCCCAGATGTTTATTGAAGTTTATAGCTGAATCAGGGTTTTAATTCTTCATTGGGATTATTTATATACATATTACAGAAAATGTTTGCTTTGCAAAATACTGAATGTAGAAATTTTGGTCCCCCCTAAAAACCAAATTCGAAAATTTTGGCCCCCGCCTCCAGCTCATTGGAAAAATGTTTAGTCCCCCCTTGATCCCCCCGGCCCACCCCCCCTGGTAAAAAATGAACCGTCCCTTACCTATAAGCAATGAACGTGGCCAACTGAAAGCGTTTCCAGAAGAGCTGGATTTTGAATGGGGGTCGTCGGGACAAGCAGACACGCAGTTGGTCTCCGACATAGGCTATTTCTAGGGCGGAAACAGAGAAAGGCCATGGGAACACGCGGGTGTCCTCCGGTTGTATATAGGTAGGAGCTATTTTCGGCGTTGAATCAGAGAGAAGGAGACACGGGATCGAGCAGATGTCGGAGTTAAATCACGTACAGCGGAGATTCGAAAAATCCCAGTTTCTTGACTGGAAGGACCCTATTGATCAGCACGCTGTCGAACTTGGAACAGCGTGGAGGAAATGAGCTTGTCCAACACGGGTATTATTACTATTACGTATTATATTACAGGGGTATGCGGTAAAAACACATCTTTCTCTTTCAAAATTTGTACATGTAAGAATACGAGAAAAGCTGAGGAGGTTCCCCAGATCAACTGTCTCGTAACAATCAGTAGAATAAGGCAAAACGTGTTACGTCATAAAGCCGCACACATAAATTCATATCCCTCTTCTCACAAAAAACAACGTCAGTATATTACAAGTGTATTGGCAGTTATCTCCAGAAACAAAGTGAATGCAGAGATCCATTATTGCGCCAGATTCTTTTACGAAAAGCTCTCATCCAAGATGTTTCCGAGTCAACATCAGTTCAACCTATTTGGTCTTATCGCTCTTCCACGTGTATAAATTATTTGTGAATGTTTCTATAAGCAGCGATCACACGTATTTGAACTTCTGTTTGCGGGCTCTTCTTTCCAATAGACATGATTGAATAAGAAGGTATCTGGTCATATAGAAAGTGATCGTATAAATTAAATCTATTTACTCGGATAAAATGTACTCATGGTCGAAGGGATGTGCAATTTCTATTGTTGTGCTAAATTGTGTGGTCGGATTAAAATCCAAGGTATTTGCTTTCGAACTAACTAGTGGAGAATACAGTGTTTGCCGCGCAAATACGGGGCGATAGGTTTCCAAGCGATCACGTACATCGCCTTTTGTCTGTCACTACACGAGACGGCAGACTTGCCCGTAATTACGTATAAAGAATGACATGCCAATTGCTGCTTTATACCTGTTAAAATATGAGATCAATAGTGTTATTATAATCAGAGCTGTGACTAACCGATACAATGCCTATACTATATCGGATTCTGGTAGAACGGAATACAACGGTTAAACATGGCGAGGAGCAGTCCCTCACTCCCACTAAGCTCTGGGAAAGGGTGCATTCTCATAGACGAATCGGCATATTTCACAGTTTCCAAAGTTAAAAGGAAGCAATTTACCCGCAGATTTAACGATTTATTTGTAGACATCTATAATCTATTATTTTTGTACGTTTTCAATATATCAGGGGAAAAATATTAGTGTTTCGTTATTGTACTGATTGTTACTAGACAGTTGATTGGAGCCTCTTCAGCTTTTCTCGTATTCTTATGTACAAATTTTGAAAAAAGAACGATATGTTTTTACCGCATACCCCCATAATGTAATACGTAATAATACTTACCCGCGTTGAACATGCTCATTCCTCCATGCTATTCCATGTTCAACAGCACACTGATCAAAAGGGTGCTACACCCATATACGTCCAGAAATTCGGATTTCTCGAGTCTCCGCTGTACGTGATTTAACTCCTGCTCAAACCCGTGTCCCTTTCCCTCTGACTCATCGCCGAAAATAGCTCCTACCTTTATAAGACCGGAGGACACATGCGTGTCCCCGGCCTTCCTCTGACTCCGCGCTAAAAATAGCCTCTATCGGAGGACACCTGCGTGCCCCGGTGGCCGTCCAACGACCAATTTCAAAGTGCAGCGCTTCTAGAAACGCTTGCAGTTGGTCCCACCCACTACTCCTATAGTTTGTGTTCTCCCAGAATGTTTCTTATCCAATTTGGTTGAAAACAGATCCAGATACCGATTTTCTAATTTGAATTTATGTCATCGGCACTCTCAGTCTTACTATTATACTAAGACTCAGAAATTTCCGGAACTTCTGCAGGATTCCGTGCAGGAACAGACCCGAGATAGGGAGAAGGTCAGATCCAGTTAGAGAATTGGTTTCTGTATCTGTTTTAATCAAATTGGTTTCATATCTCAATTGGATCCGTTGTGTAACACAACATGTACGATACATTTGTTTTTTACTAAGGTTCAGTTCAAACTTCGAAACCAAACTCAATGGATAACCCAAATGGGAAATTAAAACCTTTGTGGAAGAGAAATGGGTTGGAATATATAAAATATGTAATTTATGAAAAATATCCTAACTGGTGGCTGAGATATGGCACATCAACGATTTTTGGGGTTGGACAAATGAGATTTGGTGATGTCACACGGTGAACATCACGAGATAGTTAGATAGAGAAATGATAGTATATTTTCTTTTCTAAATTACACACGCTTCTGATTCTTTTATTAGTCCATCAACTTTGTGTTTGCACATTATTGGATATCGCTTTGTGACCTGACTACCAATAGTTTCAGAATATGGTTACCATAGCAACCGGTAACCAAGATCTTGAATAGTTAACGTGATTGTTTTTAATGAATATGAATCGCATAGACCTTTGCTACTGCATATTCAGTAATTAAGATTTCATAACCTGCAAACGTTTCAAAATAGTAACTCGATGCTATGCTATGATATTTCTGAAAATATTTGGGATTTTTCCAAAACCTGAGTTATATACTTTCCATGCTATAAATAATCAAATTCTAACTTTTTTGAAAGAAAGTGATTAGTCTTAGACATCTGTTAATATTCCAGCATTAATTTAGCTCATTACCTTGAGTTCACTTCACAAAATATCATTTGCTTAAATTCTCTGAATGTGAGATTATACTTGAATCTCCAATATATTGGCAATCGTTTGGGTTATCTGCACGCGGTAAACGACATCTTACACAACGTTCGGAGTACTTTCTTCTGATAGACCTTTGACCCTACAGACCTTTTGGGTAACTCTTCAAATTCAGTGCAAACGCAAGTTTTTGAGCAACAGTTCCTGGATATTCTGACACTTGTTGGGCTCCAAACTTCATTATCCGCACACGGGCGTATTTGAATGCTGTTCTGTATGTTACAGAGAAGTAGTTACATACGGTAAACAGCATTTTACCCTATATTTAAGCACTTTCCTTGAAATGACTCCAGGCCATTGGCGTTCCTCTTTTAAGGGTCATTTATTGTGGGATGTTGTTGTTGTTGTAACAGGATTAGTGTTACCCCCCAAAACACCAAAATACCTTGAAATTAAAAAAATCACAGCAACCTGAAAATTCACACACTTATTATTTAGGTTGTTTTCGTGCAATATTATTGCAAATCTGATGAATATATATAACAAAAACATTTTTGGACATTTTTTATCATCGTAAATTTTTGGTACACAAGATGTCACTTTTGACAAGAAAATTCTTCAAAAGGTTCTTACAGCGAGAAATAATGAGCTCTTATGGCCATCTGTTTGAAATAATTTTCAAGATAACAAGTTCAGTAAAATAATTACTAATCATAGCAGCTTGGAATACCTCATAGTGGCCATAGTTAATGAGAGATAACTCTTCATCAATACCGCATATTTTGAAAATGTTGGCAAACAGGGCATTATTGGTAGTCCTTAAATGTTACTGAAGTGAACTTTTGAAGAAATTATTCGTCAAATGTGACATGTTGTGCACCAAAAATTGATATTATTCAAACATACTCTAAAGTGTTTTTTACCAGATATATTCACCAGATGTGTATTCATATTACATCAAGACAACCTATATTTTTTGTGTGTGAAGTTTAAGTTTGCTGTGAAGATATTCAGAGTTTATTTACGGACACATAATTCCTCTTACAACAACAGCACCCACAATAAATGACACTTAATTACTTCATTCGTGAAATTTTGTTCTCCAAGCGAACTCAGGACTACACGACTACATGTCACAGTGCTATATCGGACGATAACCGAGTGGTCTAAGGCGTTTCGCTGGTGATCGCTAGCCTCACACCGCTTGGCCCGAACACGTTTGAGCCCCGCTGGTACATGTCTGAAAGTTTGCCATTTACTTGCCGACGGGCGGTATTTCTCTCCGCGAAATCCGGCTTTCTCCACCTCTAAAACTGGCTGTCACTATATGAGTGAAATAGCCTTGATTGTGACAATACCCCCCTCGCCCTCCACTACTTTAGTGGGAAGCGATCTACTAGGTCTATTGAAGTTGGAGTTTGAATTCCATAATTTGATCTACAGAAATACCGACAGCGCATAATTGATGAATGGAAGAAAGAGAGTCTTGATGCCGTCATTTGTCCCGTGGCGGCCTGTGTGGCGGTGCCGTACGGCGTTGTTACCAGACTTGGAGGTAAATCATTTATATCAATAACATGGTTTGATTAATACTGATGGCTGGCTATTCGAAGTTGATAATATTCTGCGGAAGTGTGGGTCCTTTTTGGTTCTGGAGGTGACAAAGATCCGGAATTCAAAAAGTTTGTTAAGAAACTTCAAATTGGAAGGTATGGCTTCACTTCAACCAGTATTCACGTATCGGTAAAACACAATGTGCCTTTCAGCATCTTTCATCATCAGCATATTTACTAGAGAAGTCGTTATCCATGATGTCTGCTGAGAATATCATGTTTTGAAGTCCGAATGGTTGCTACAGTGCTCGGCCTATAGCAATTGTCAAGCACCAATGAACTTGCTTTAGAAACAGAAGTTTGACAGCATGTCTAACGAACCCAAACTCCCTAAATAGTTTCTTCATCCCTGGTGACAGAAAGGAGATGGTATTGTAAGGCGGGGTTTTTGCCCACAGCCACCCGACTCATAGGAATGTACATTTCTTCTCTCCATCTGTCAATCACAATGCAATGTACAACTTGTCGTCGGCGGCAACTGTCAATCAACGGACTGAATGTTACGGTGAACCATAATACCTTCACATGTGTTCGGTACCAAGACGTTATTATTTCACCACGTTGCTGTCGATTTTACATGCACATATTGGAGAATAAATACACAATTTAGGCGAATATATTGCCGTTGTAACAGGTAGCGACTGATCGTTCGATTTCAACGTTTGACTGGCCCGTAATGTCCACACAGTATCGTGTCATCGGTAAACAATATTTATTTTACTTTTTACTTTTTGGTTCATAATGATAGCCTAAAATCTTATTTCAGATATACTGAATGTAATTTTTTTTTATAAAAATGAGAAAGATTGAAATAAATTGTCGACGTCATACACGTTGACCTCCTGGGATTCGAACTCGGTAACAGAAAATTTCGAGGGGCTTGTGATCCAACGTGCGTATCCACTACACCACGACATGCGAACAACTGTAACAGGCTATTTTGTCACTTTAAGCTACTTACGAAAACTTCACACCTTATGAATCGTAACTTTTCATTTTTTAGTATGAAGGACCCCTTGGACCAAAAAGATCTTCCAGCAGTGGGAATATAATGTTAGCACACGACACCAGGTTAAATGGCGTTCTGGTCCAAGGGGTCCTTCGCTTCTAAATGCGTGTCTGAAGGACTCGATTTAGACCCTTTTTTCACGAAATAGCACAAGCTGTGGATTTCAGTTTCATGTGATAACTATAATCATAACGCAATCTCACTAAAACTTTCACATATTGTGTACTTATATTTTCTCTTGCCGTTACATTAAATCCTAAGTATTTTTAGGACATTTTATTTTTTCGATTCCAACTGTACCACGTATAGGCCAAAATCCCGCCTTATCGTACCATCACCTTTCTGGGGCCCCTCATGATCACCATTTCGAATTTATCCATGGAAAAATCTGTCCTCAAACCTTCATTTTGTTTGCAGGGTTTTACAGTTACACCTTCATTTATAACATATTGAACTTCCCGGCCGGAGTTGTACCAGTAACCAAGGTGACTGCTCAGGACACGGCTAACATGAGGGACTATAATGGTGATACTGACGGACGTAACACATTGAAAAAGGTAAGGTACATGTATAATCATCCATACTACCATTATATCATAATTACTATATATGTGTTATTGTTGATTCGTTCAATCGAAATGTTTACTTGAACTATGCTTGGATCTTGAAATATAATCCCAAACGATCCAAAGTCGAACATATGCGACCAGTGCGGAAATATTTTGCGCCAATGTAGAGTTCACCGCTATTGTGGATTTTTCGTATTTGAGCATTTACTCCCGTCAGAGGTCTCAGAAAGAGACTACAAACTATCGATTCACAATCGCCCAATCTGGATTGGAATACGAAAGACATGACATTACTACGCATGGAAGTAAACTACTGCTTAAGATTCCGAGTTCCCTCATCCACTCTCTCGGTTCTTCTTGGTTCTGAAACGAAAGTCGCTAGTATTCCTCCTTTACAATTTCAGCTGAACGCTGAAACTTTCTTAGCAAGTACTCCAGAGTTTCAAAAGGCAGACAATACCTTGAAATCCTGGTTTTAAACGATCAGTTGAACCGGGCAAATCGACCTGCCTGGAATGCAGAAATTATCGGTATAGATATACGAAAAGCATCATAAGGTGGATGGGCCACAAAAGCCGTGTCCTCGACAGAAGGACATACTCTCAAGAGGAGCCAGAAAGGTATGGTGTTCCATTTCGGTCATTTTTGCGTCGCGCGTCGCAGGCGACGGGAAGGCCGACGTCGCCCTTCCCGTCGCCATTCTCGTCGCGTTCTTATAATGTTAAGAGATAGAACGCGACGCGACGCCGCCCTTTTTAAACGCGACGTCGCCCACGACGTCGACGTCGCCCTTCCTGTCGCGCGTCGCTTTAATCAACACGACGCGATGGGCGACGTCGCCCACGACGCCGTCCACGACGTCGCTCGCGACGTCGCCCATCTCGTCGCCCTTCCCGTCGCGTTCTTATAATGTTAAGAGATAGAACGCGACGCGACGTCGCCCTTCCCGTCGCCTTCCGGTATTTTAGGACAAAATCGATCTGCGCATGCTTAGGGAGCAGCTATTGCGATGTGGATCGTATGGCGAGGCCATCATTTCATGAATGATCTCTGCCACTATCGATGAAGAAAATGTCAGCGTAAATGAATAATGATTATCCTGCATTATCGTATAGCTTTTAAATGGTGTTAAATATTAGTCCATGCTTGGAATGATGCCTGTTATGAAGTTATCTCTCGGAAAGTCTGCAACTCGCTGTGTTGTACTGTACAAATTATAAGTAGTAGGGTGTAAGCATCTGGAGTTTTTAGCGCCTCACTGCGCATGCGCGGAGTGAATAATTGGGTTGTCATAGGGGGGGTTCGCATGTCGTGAGTCAATGTAAATGAGGAGTATTTATGGAAATGAGGGGTGATTGTATGTGTGCGCATGCGTGAGTGTATGCGCATGCGTGAGTGTATGCGCATGCGTGAGTGTATGTAAATGAGGAGTAGAATATGCAAATGAGGTGATTGATGCGCATGCGTGAGTGTATGCGCATGCGTGAGTGTATGCGCATGCGTGAGTCTATGTAAATGAGGAGTACAATATGCAAATGAGGTGATTGATGCGCATGCGTGAGTGTATGCGCATGCGTGAGTCTATGCAAATGAGGTTATTGGGTTCATTGGTGTTGATTCAACATGGCGGCTAGTTTTTCTAGGTTAGGGGTGGTCGGTTTCAAGATGGCGGCTTGTTAGGGTTCATTGGTGTTGATTCAAGATGGCGGTTAGTTTTTCTAGGTTAGGGGTGGTCGGTTTCAAGATGGCGGCTAGTTTTTGTATGTTAGGGGTGGTCGTATTCAAGATGGCGGCTTGTTTGTGTGTGTGTGATGGGTTTTTCCCCCCTCTTCATTTGCATATGTTCAAGATGGCGGCATGTTGATTCAAGATGGCGGTTAGTTTTTCTAGGTTAGGGGTGGTCGGTTTCAAGATGGCGGCTAGTTTTTGTATGTTAGGGGTGGTCGTATTCAAGATGGCGGCTTGTTTGTGTGTGTGATGGGTTTTTCCCCCCTCTTCATTTGCATATGTTCAAGATGGCGGCTTGTTTTTCTAGGTTAGGGGTGGTCGTATTCAAGATGGCGGCTTGTTTGTGTGTGTGATGGGTTTTCCCCCGCTCATTTGCATATGTAGTCGGTTTCAAGATGTTGGCTTGTTTTTTGTAGGGTGGGGGTGGTCGGTGTCCGTTTCCCGATCCCCGAGCTTTTCCCCTCTCTCTCTCTCTCTCATTTGCATATGTCGTTTTTCAAGATGGCGGCTTGTTTTTCTAGGTTAGGGTGGTCGTTTTCAAGATGGTGGCTTGTTTTTCTAGGGTGAGGGTGGTCGTGTTCAAGATGGTGGCCTGTTCTCGGTTGAAAATATGCAAATGAGATGAAATTGGCTATAAAAGGAGTTCATTTTTAGGGTAAGGGGTGTATTCAATCTGACTTACCTGACCTGCCTCCCTGCCTGCCTGCCTGCATTTCTGTCTGGCTTGCCTATCCGCTTGTATGAAAAGCATGAGACGTGGAGAAGATTTTCCCTTGGACCCAGCAGCACCTCCGGTTGAAGTCTTGCCTGAAGATGTGGGTGTCAGGGCCATTTATCAACGACACTGGGCTACCATACGCCATTGTTTTCATCGTGATCGTCGTCTTTTGGATTTATACAATTTTCGGTTGGAGGACCTCACGTATCTCACTACCTATGCCGAGAACATTTTCAAAGATCAGGTGACAGCCTATAAGTTGAATGTCACATTTGGGTATATCTTACGGCACAAAGAGACGGACCAACTGCGGTATTTTTATCCCAGCAATAATACCTGTGTTTGATCAGCCGTTCACCGTGACGGATGCGATTTCTCAGGAGCCACTCATCGATCAATTGACTACGTTGGATCCATTGGAATGGGCTCGGTTGCAACGCCCCAATACCCAATGGCTGGTGGAAATGGTCACTAACGTTACATTTTTCGTTACGAAAATGCGAAATCACCCGATCGGTGCTACTCCTGTACAACTCCCCTCGTGGTTGCTACTTCGAAAAGGCCTGTATGCATTAACAGGAGGGCTCAAGGGTCCCTACAAAGACCGGAAATGTCTGTTTCGGTGTTTGGCCGTGCATGTGGACGAGTGTGACCCCAAGACTTGTGACACAGTGGCCGATGGCTATTGGGAGGAATATTTAGAGCAGCACGGCATGGATAAGCGGCACTTCCGTGGTGTCCCCTTCAAGCATTTGGATGATGTGGAGTCCCTGTTTGGTATTAATATCTTTGTCTATCGATTACGACGGGAGGATGACGACACCTTTGTGGCTGAATTGGTTCGGCGATCCACAGAACGGTATGTTGCTACGATGAAAGTGAATGTGTTCGATGACAATGGCGTGAGTCATTTTTCGCTCATTACCAATATGAGCCTGTACGCTCAATCTTTCAGTTGTGCCCAATGCCATCGTGTGTTTAACCGGTCTTTCAACTTACATCACCACGAGAAAATGTGTGACAACAGTGTCAAGCGAGTCTATCCGGGTGGAGTGTATCATAATACACCGACTATTTTCCAGGACCTGGCCGATGAGGGTATCATCATACCGGAAGAGGACCGTTATTTTCCCTACCGGGCATGCTATGATTTTGAGGCCCTGTTGGAGCCCATGGACCTGTTTTCGGCTAAAACGCAGTGGACACAGCGACATATTCCCCTCAGTGTCAGCATTTCATCCAATGTACCTGGCTATGACGCTGCACCGGTGTGTTTCGTGTCAACGGGAGAAGCACATGAGTTGATCACCCGTATGATGGACTATTTAGAGCGAGTCAGTGCGGCCAGTACGGAATTGTTGGTGGCCAAGTTCGACGACGTACTGACCCAGCTGGACGACCGCATTCCTGAACCGGGTGTAGCGTTCAGCGACGATGAAGAGTCCGAGTGCGAGTCCCAGCCGTCCCCGCCTCTACAGTCGCAGTATGTCCCATTACCTAAACCTTATGCGGAGAAATTGAAATTACGGTTCCTTCAATACTTAGGTCAGTTACCGGTGCTCGGCTTCAATTCGGGGCGATACGACTTGAACATGGTGAAGGAATTTCTTTACCCTTACTTAGCGCAGTCCCATACCCTCAAGTCGGTGATCAAGAAGATCAACAACCACATGGCCCTCACTACCACATCACTGCATTTCCTCGATGTACGGAACTATTTAGCTCCCAATTGTAGCTATGACCAGTGGGTCAAGGCCTATGACTGTGCACAAACCAAAGGTTACTTTCCTTACAGCTATATGACGAGCCTGGACCGCTTAGAAGACACCCAGTTGCCCTGCCGGGAAGCGTTTTACAATGACCTGAAAGGAGAAGCTCTGCCGGAGGCCACCTACATCGAACTCCAGCAGGTATGGAACTGCCACAGCATGAAGACGTTGCGAGATTTCCTGGTGTGGTACAACAATTTGGACGTCGTGCCCTTTCTCGAAGCGGCCGAGAAAATGGTGCAACTCTTCCGGCGACAAATGCATGTGGACATCTTCAAAGAGTGCTTAAGTTTACCGGGTCTGGCGCTTCGCCATCTCTTTCAAGACTGTCCAACCTACTTTTCACTGATTCAAAAAAAAGATGCAGACATGCACGATTGTTTGAAGCGGAACATTGTGGGTGGCCCCAGTATTATTTTCCACCGCTACCATGAGAAGGATGTGACTACTCTCCCTAGTGGAAAACCGTGTGCCAAAATCATCGGTTTTGACGCCAATGCTTTGTACCTGTGGTCGCTCGCACAACCTATGCCCAGTGGGCATTATACACGTTGGATGGCAGAAGGTAGGCATTTTACACCGCAACGGACGCCGTACAAGCATCTCGCCGACCAGTGGTTAGATTGGGAAGCCTATCGACGGGCCATTTATATTCGTCACCAGACCAACGCCACAGAGAAGCGGATAGGAGATCGCCGACTTCCCGTCGATGGGTTTGCCCTTGTTCAAGGCACACCCACTGTATTCCAATTTTATGGGTGTTACTGGCACGGCCACGAATGCGAATTCAGCGCTGGACGCTTCAATGATCGACGTGGAAAATCGGCACAAGAATTACGGGGCGAAGTAGTGGTCAACGGAGATTATGTCAAAGAGCGAGGATTCCATCTCATAGAGATGTGGGAGTGTGACTTCCACACCATGTGTCAGGCCCTACCTCATTTACAACGGTTCCTAAAAGAGCGTGAATATCCCTTGAGTCGTCGGCGATTGCTGAGTCTACCCCAGATGTTGGACGCCATTCGTTCGGGTCAGCTCTACGGCTTTGTAGAATGTGATGTGCATGTTCCCGACACTCTCAAGTCCCTCTTCGCCCAGTGTCCGCCTATCTTCAAGAACACGCTGGTGGGTCGGTCTGACATTGGAGAGACCATGGGTGCCTATGCGGAGCAACACGAGTGTTTGCCTAAACCTCGCCGCATGTTAATTGGAAGTATGTGGGGGGATAAAATCTTGCTGGGTACCCCCTTACTGCAGTGGTATATGAAGCACGGTTTGGAAATTACTCAAATCTATCAGGTAATCCAGTACGTACCTGAGGCTTGTTTTGCGGAGAATGCGGAGCTCGTGACGAAGGCCCGTCGTCAAGGTGATCAAGACCCGAGTCAGGCTATCATGGCTGAATGTTGGAAACTCACTGGCAATGGTTATTATGGAAAAACGGTAACGAACCAGGATAAGCACGTCAACGTGAACATTTGCACGACTACCCAAGCTCGCAAAAAGTCAATTCCCCGCTGTTTCGATCCGTGGACGTGATCGATGACGATACTTATGAAGTCACTTCAGCCAAGAACACTATCCGGTACAATTTACCCCTCCAAATTGGCTGTATGGTCTATCAGGTGGCCAAGCTGAGGATGCTGGAATTCATCTATGATTTTATGGGTGTATATTTTCACCCCTCAGACTGGCAACTCATAGAAATGGACACAGATTCGGCCTACATGGCCGTTTCCCACCCGGACTGGGAGTCTCTCGTCAAACCCGAGTTACGGGTACAATATGAGGCGGAACGGGACCAGTGGCTACCCCGACGCGATCACTACACCTACGATAAGCGGACACCCGGGCTCTTCAAGCTGGAGTGGAGCGGGGATGCTATGATCGCGCTCTCCTCCAAGACCTACTACTGTTACGGCGGAGATGGAGGCGGAGAGGATAAGTTTAGCTGCAAAGGGGTGAGCCGGCGCGATGCTAACATCGACAAAGATCTCTACCTGGGTGTATTGCAAAGCCAGGCCAGTGCGAGTGGCACGAATCGAGGATTCCGGGTCGTCGACCACCAGATGCGGACCTATATCCAGCAAAGAGATGCCTTTACTTTCTTTTACCCCAAACGAAAAGTATTGGCCGACGGTGTGAGCACTACCTACTTGGACTTGTAAAAAAATGTGGAACACTAATAACTGTGGATACACGAGTTATAAAACTGTAAAAGTCAGGATGGCCGAGTGGGCTAAGGCGCCGGTATTAAGTGCTGGTGGGGTGAAATCCCGCGTAGGTTCGAATCCTACTCCTGACAAAGAACTTTTTTTTGTACCTTAATCACTACTATGTGTGTACATACCCTACTATTTATACCCTGTATTCTATTTGTATATATATATTAACTCATCATTCTTATTGACTTAAATAAAGAGAAAAAGTCAAATCATTTTTTGTGTTTTTTTCATCAATTTATTCAACAACAATGAACGTCAGAACAACAACGTCATAACAATGTGATAATAATAATAATAGTGGTCTGCGCGCGCGCACGCAGTACATTTAAGTTAACCAGAGAAATGGAGCATGCACATTAAAACGAGAGGCTGTCCAGTCATAGACGAGGACATCACGGTCTTCGGCTTGACAATAATCATCAAACATATGTACAATGGTGGGCAGTGAATGTCCTCTACTCCGGTGAGTGAGATAAAACACACAGTACTGTCCGCACACACTACTCAAGGGTCCTTGTAATCTTTGCGTATTCCAACGCCACTCTGTCGTAGAGACGTCCATGAATTTCACCAAATCGGTATGGAGGGGTGCAAGTCCGTAGGAATCAAAGTATTCACCTTGGCCGTGGGTGTCCACGTACACCGCTATCCAATGTTCACCGGGTCGACTCTTCGTGTCTGTATTTAGGATGTAGGCTGCTGGAGTGGTGGAGTGGGTGGGAAACACATTGCGTGGAAACACACCTCGAAAGGGGATCTTGGCATCTCGCTGGAGTATGCGCATCAGCTGTTCTGTATCCATGTTTAGCTGGAGAAGTCACACAGCACGTTTCTTTGCGCATCCACGCTGATGACGTTGTCAAACTCGGCGTAGCAAATCACGTTGATGGTGCTGGGTAGAGCCACGGAGAAACGCAGTTCCAACCGTAGGTTTCCTTTCTTCAGTAAAGCCAGTTGATGATCGTGTTCCAAGGTAGGGGTGAGGTCAAAGGCGAACAATGTGTACCCACGGCTAAAGTCTTTTCGACTGATGGTATTGCCTTCGTCCTGGTTGTTTTGTCCTGTGGCTGTAAACAGGTTCAGGTAGGTGCGCACATAGTTTCCGTTAGTAAAGTTCGGTTGTAAGGGTCGGGCTGGAATTTGATGGCCGGCCACGTGCAGTGCCACAAACTTGATGTTGCAATGTTCAAAGTTGAACGGATTCTCAGCCCAATTTCCATTGAATGTGGTGTTGGTCACACACGCCAGGGTAAGACGTTTAGGCAGATCTCCTAGAAATAAATTCTCTCTGTTGGCCATCATCGTACCTGCGGGCACCGAGAACACCTTGGTCTGTACGCGTCGGATGGGATACAGGGCTGGTTTTTTCGCTAAGGCTTGCATGTGACTCAGCAACACCCCCTGTTGCAAATCTACCGTACAGACAAACAGGGCTGCATCTTCAATGATGATGTTGTAATCGATAGCTCCCTCCCCACCGGCCATTAAGGCAAACGTAGGTGAGGAACGGATCAACTTGATCTTGATGGTTACACCGTTTATCATGTAGCGGTCTTGCATGAACAGATCGGCGTGCAGTCGTCCCATCATATCGATGGACTTGCTTGCGCTTGCTAATCTTTTGCGTCTGGCGTACCCAGTATTGCCAGGGAGTAGCATGTTCATGTATCCGGGTGTATCCCTGTGGTACAGCGCAGCTTGTAAGTGTGATAGTTTGGCATCATTCCCGTACGACAACAGCGTCTCCAGGTAGGCTCGATACGGATATGTATTGGTGGACGTACTGATGAGTCTATCGTTCAGACTGATATCCACCTGTTGGAACATGGAGTGCAGCCAAAGATTCACCGGGGTTACATTCGCAGTGGCCGCTAGGTCCGTCCCGTCCTTGTTCGTTATTTTAGCTTTGACGTACAAGTAGGTGTGGGCTAAATCCAGGTAGGCCGTATCATTGTTTTCAATGGAAAATTCGACGGGACCCACTCCCGTCAGGCTAGCCAGGGGTCGATGTTCTACCCAACGTCCTTCGGCTACACTGGTTTGAGTGGGTGGAATAGTCCACAAATCCAATTCACTGTTGGTAGACGGACATGACTCGGAGTGAATGAAGGCCATTATGCGAAGATATCTCTCCTACTACTTCTCTTCTTTTTCTTCTGGGGCTTAGTCCTTCTCCTCCTCTGGGGTGTGCGTCGTCGGTGTGTTGGCCGTCGACTGACTCTTCGCGGTGTCGGCGTTTGTCTTTTAAGGGCTTTGGCGATCAACACACTCCCGGCTTCTTTAGCCCGTCGTTTGAAGGCTTGTCGGGGTGCTGTGCCTTCCATCACATCACCGGCCACGCGCAATCCACTGCGTACCGCTTGTTCCCCACCGCTTTCACACCCCGTGTTACCATGGGTAAAAATGTTTTCACAATGCTGCCCAGTATGTTTCCCAATCCGTGACCTCGTTGCATGCGTGCCCCGCTAAACATGGGCATGCCTCCTCCCGTTTGTTTCTTGTAGTAGTCGGCATAGCTGGGTGTATGACACTGGTAAGGTACGTACATATTATACGAAGTGAGGAGAGCGGGTTTGTTGAAAAGCAAGTGTCAACATCACTTTTCCTCGTTCGAATGGGATCGGGCGTCCCGTGTCATCTCTTATATCCACCGTGATCGTCTCGATATCGGTATGGCGTACGGGCAGGAACATGATAGGGTTGAAACTGTGGGTGGCTTGTTCGCCATACGTCTTGCTAATGGGCACCACCCGTAACAGAGGTGTGTTCATATCACCCGCAATATGGCTGTCCACGGCATCCGAGTAGACGTACAGTCCGTACCTACCTACATTCATATCCATCAAATGGGTCCCGTAGACAATGGTGGCTCCCTTGTATATGACGTGGTGAGGCAGCCTTAACATTTCCTGTAGTGTAGAACTGAGTTTCACTCTCACGACAGAGGTGAGCAGGAGACAGCTCTTGTCGTTGTGTACGTTGACCTCGAAGGCTATGTTTTTCTTGAAGCGTAAGGCTGTCAGGGTGGTTGCCTCATCCACGCTCTCCTTTAAAGTCTTGTACTCCATCAAGGCATTCAGAGCCTGTACGAACTTCTGCGGGGTATCGTATTGGCCTGCAGGGAGAGTGAGTCTGTAGATTTTTTCTTCGTAGACCACTTCGTACCATACTTCACCGTCTTGTACGTTGTACCATGAGTAAGGGTATTGAATCTCCACCAGTCCACATTCCCATCGCCCCGGTAAATGTAACGGTTGTGGTAATTGCGTGACATACTTGGTCAAGGTGTTGTCAGGAAACACGTCGAGTGAACTATTACTGGGCAACGTCAGGTAAAACATGATGACTGAGTGGTTCTGGCTTCTGCACCGGGTTTTATAAAGATTCCCAGGCCTTGGGTGCTTTACGGCCGCGTGGTGATCGTCGCTGTACCTTAGATGCGTTAAGCCCCCTTCGTCGTGGTTGGGGTGTTTTGGGTGGTGACATGGGCTCCCAAGAGGCAGAGGGTTGTGGTGGTGGTGGTGGTGGTTGGTGTCGGGTGTTCGACATAAAGGCCCAACGGTTAGGATTTCCTACCAATTCTTGTGGGATGTGATTGTCTTTTAAGCCCTGAGCAAAGGCTTCCCAGCCCGGGGGATTAGAGTGTTTGCGAGAACGCACCATATCGTTGATCAAATCGGTCATATGAGACCCCGGTACCACTTGGTTTCGAATCAGTAGTTTTCCTTCATTGTTCCAACTCATATCGGGATGCTGTTTCACCCGCTCCAACACTAAACGGGCCTTGGTCTTGTAGGCTTTAGGCACACTGGCCAACACTTCCTGTTCCAGTTCAGGTGAGGCCGAGGATGACGGTGGGAGTGGTGGGGTAGGTGTAGTGGTAGTAGGTAGTGGTGGTGGCGTACTAGTACTACTCCTCCCTCTATATTGATCCATAAACGTCTGGTACTGGTTCAGCGTATGATGGTAGAGTTGAATTTTCTCGTGATCGGGCAGTCGACGTTGCAGTATATTATTCATTTCTTCATCCAGAGACTGGAGTTGTTGCACGATGGCCGGGACGGGGTAGGGGGATTGTAAACTCTGTAACAGTCGAGGTTCGACCAGCATCATTTTTTTCGTATGTTCCATATTAGCGTCCCAAGATGGAGCCGAGTAACGGACCTAGTACGGTAGCGGCTAAGGGCGCCAGGAGTGCGCCGAGAAATCCACCGCGCTGTAACACCTGTTTCTTCTGCTTGACACTGCCCGTTTTCTTGACCAACGTTCGGAGACCTGCCTTGTGCCGTTGCAATTTCCCTTTCTGCAGAGGACTGAGGGGGACATTGCCTTTTAATACATTATGAGCGACTTCACACAAACACCGCACCAAATCGGGATCCGCGCCGCGCACTAGGGCCCGGGCCACTTCCGGGGGCGCGCTGCGGAGTACGCGCAATGCGGGGGCGTGCTTGCGTACGCGTGCAGACATGTTGAATGAGGGCTAGCGACCGTGGTCTTCTTCTTTTATCCTCACTCATTTGGGGTGTACACCGTCTGTAGTTCACCGGGAAAAATCAGGGTCCGCAATCGCAGGGGTGAGGGCGTGTCTTGTTTCAAGTCGATGAGGAGATAGCCGTACGCCGGTTGGGTGGCATCTTCAAAGGCTTCGCGTACAAAGGCCGTGTTCTTGGGGTACATCTGTTGAGCGAGATGGGTAATTTGCGAAGCGTCTCTGGGGTTTTTGAATAACACCACATATTGAGCATTCAAACTAATGTTCCGATGTTCTTTGTTCTTACTGAAAAGATTCTGTACAATGTAAATGATGCTCAACCGCCGATGATGGCTGCCTTTGGTAAAGAGACGGGTGATTCGACTGTCCGTTTCCGTCATGAGATCGTCTATCACCACCAAGGTGTCTGGGGGTACATCTTCAGGCGGTAAGCCTTCCACTAAGGTGAGTCCCGGGACACGGGCCAGTGCTTCGTACGCGGGCTGCCAAGCGCCATAACACCACAGGATACGCGCTAGAGGCGGTGAAATCAGGGCGGCTCCATGTTGGATGAGACGTTGAACAAAGTGTGATTTTCCCGACCCGGTCGGTCCAGCGATGAGGCATGTGAAGGGATGCTGCCATCGTGGGTCCATTTTAGGGGTTGATTTCACGTTTTAGAAGCCCACCCCCAGTTGTCGGGGAATGGCGCAGAGGATAGTACTGGAAGGGAAACCGTTGTCGGGGTAAAGGGCGTGATGCACGGGGATCCACTGCAAAACGGTTGAGCACCGTGTGGGTGGTGGTACTAGGTAGTGATGAGGTAGAAGGCTGGTCGTCGCTTCTCAAGGTGGTGGTACTAGGTGGTGATGAGGTAGTAGTAGAAGGCTGGTCGCTTCTCAAGGTGGAGGGAAGATGACGTAGTGAAGTAGTAGTACGGGGCGTGAAGGTGGATAGCTCGATGTAGCGGGGTAACGTAGTACTAGTAGTAGTAGTGATGGCTGGAGTAGA
>JAVTVY010025610.1:0-11071 GCA_036873755.1 Hanleya hanleyi
GACCCTCTTCAGTTTGAACACTCCCTTCCTTCCAGCCTGCTTATCAGCTGTGGCCAGTTTACTTTGTCTGAGCTCTTCCTCTTCCTGCTCGATCTGTCTTCGTTCTTCTGCAGGGTCATACTTGTGGTCCAGTAGAAGCTTGACCAGTGTCACGTCATTCTGATGATGAATATAATATATTATGCCGACACTCAGCGACTCCGGTATCAAGAACTAAGGTCTGATAGAACTCAAAGCTACTGCAAATAAATGAATTATACTGCGGAGTGCACAATTATACAACAAATTATTTTCCTTCTTAAAGAAAAACCAGTCAATCCCAATAACTTTTCCACATTCTTCACCGAGCAACCCTCCACCATTTTTTTGACACTTTTTCTTTTCTCGATGAAAAACAATTATGAATAGAGTTTTGTGGAGATTTCAAATATTTTCGAATATTGTGTCAAAACTTGAGAATTTATGTTTTGGTGGATTTCATATCAGTATTTGGGACGTATTGAGTTTCTTGTTTTAAAAGTAGAGTTTCCCTTTTAAAATATATAGTAAAATTACTAGCAATGAAGAAAACTTTTCACCTGTATAAAACAATTTTTCAAAATATGATTTTAAGAAAATCACTGTCAACATCAGAAGTAATATATTGATTTTGTTGTCGCATTGAACTATGCTGTATATGTCTATGTGCAATTAGTTCACAGTCTAAATGTGCACCAATTTGTCGTCAGTGATGCCATAGGAACTACCAAGACTTTCCTCCGTCTGAAATTAACATTTGATAAACAGTTTTTGTAAGAATCAGGTGATTGCATATTTGGTTTTGCACTACAACAATAAGTTGCCATATCCATAGTCTACGATCTGTCGCTGTAGTCTGGCTTTAAAGCCACGCCCTCTGAACTATCCCGGTACTCTGTCCAATCACAGCTCCAAACAGACATTTAATAATTTTGATACAATTTTGATATACATGTATGTTGAACATTCAATATTATATACAAATATTAAATATCATGTCGGGGATGCATGTCAGCCTATTCTAGAAAACTTAATTCCCTGTTCTTTTTGAAGTTAAGTTTAATTAAGTTTTGGTCATCTCTAGGACAATTGTCTCTGCAAAGGGCCCAAGAGCTAAGCCCAGCTGTTGTATCATTGTGTATAGCATATGACTTGTCTTCCAGAAACTTAGCATTATCAGCAATGTACAACTTACAAAATGCCAATTGTAATACATCTAGAATGTGTCTGTCCAATCTTACTTTATAATACCGGGTGATGTTGTAAGATACAACCCTATGGGGATACAGACAAAAGCCCCATGAGACGGAACTCCCACTTACAAAACCCCCATATTAATTGCAAAATAAGGAACAAAGGTGAATATTTCACTGGAGATCTTTATTATTTTTTTCAACTACATGCATATAGATTACCAGTACATACACGCATTTGCTACAGGCACTGTGTTTATAAATTCATCAAAATGATGAACCAAATTCATCAATTTTAAGAATACGGATCTATAAAGATAAATATATTAATTAACAATTTTAACAGTTGCACTGAATTAACACTACATAGCAGGGGCTCTACTGAAAAGCTTGTATTGCACTCTTAAATTGTCACAATTTTTAAAATTTATCTCTCGGAGGCCATGAAGAAATAATGAAATGTTCCTCATAGACTTCTATAAAAATAGTGTGGGCGGATTTTTATTTTACTTTTTATTTTTAGTCAATCTTAATAAATTAAAATCCTATATGCTTCTCTATGGTATGGTCGCTACAGGATCTTATACTCGCCGAGCTCCCTTCGTGTTTTGTTTACATCTGGGACTTGACCAATCGTAGCCCATCTTCTGCATTCTCTGGTGACAGGACTCGGACTTGATCGATACAGCCGACTGTAGGCTCTATAGGGGTACTTCGTATACCTAAATCTGACATGAATATTCCAGCGGTAAAACAAGAAATATCAACATTTCTTTTCGATTCTCGCTTTCGAGATTTACTTTTACTGATTCAATCAATTTTCTGATGAAGTTCCACTATGATGAAATAGAAATATTGCACAGAAAATACCCGATATACAGAAATAATTCAGTCGCTCGACGAAATTACTTCCACCGACCTGTTCCGAGCCTCTTCGTCCAGCGACTGCGAAAAATAGCTCGGGCAGCAGCCCCGAGGACCCTTCATGGACAAAATTTGCGAATATTTGGCGAAATTATCCCCTAATCCGACTGAAAAAGGTAACAGTAGGTACAAAGGTATGTCAGACTTTAAAATGTCTCTTATAACGAGTCAACTTTTCTGTCAGAAATTTCGCCGATACATTGTGAAGTTGAAAGGAGTTGATCGCTCGCTCGCTCGCTCGCTTACACAGACCCAGGGTTTCTCATTTCCAGCCGACAGTTGTGCGCTGCATGCATACTTAGCTCGGATGTTCAGATAGTATAATTCCCGTTTAAATTGATGTTATTTAATCTAGACGTCTGGCATGAAACAGCGCGGGAGCTGATGTCACCTTTTCTCGGTTAGGCCGAGCGTCGAGTTGGGAGTGGAAATGCCGCTACTAAAACGGATGTGATTGGTCCGTTTGCAGCACTGCATATTCATGACATGACATCACAGAACACGAAGGGAGATCGGCGAGCATAAGATCCTGTAGCGACCATACCATAGAGAAGCATATAGGATTTTAATTTATTAAGATTGATTTTTAGTTGTTTGGTGGTTTTTTCAGTGGGGGTTTTGTAAGTGGGGGTTTTGTCGGTGGGAGATTTGTTTTGTCTGGGTTCTGCCATGGACTCAACCCTATGCAAGCTCTCGTGGCAATTTTGATCACTTTTATACTGGCACCACCTATGGATGGTTGTGGCTGAGTAAGTAGGATTTAACGTCATTTTCAACTATGTTTCAGTCATATCACGACGGTGCTTACATATGTGTCATCAGGACAGGAGAGTGCCCACAGTCTCCTGGACACTGATGGTTGTGGCACAAATGCAACCCCAATACTGATATGAACTTACCACTTTAACTGCATGCATCAATGGGTAAACCCCATTTGAGTCTGGGAAGTTGGGTGATGCCTTGCTTTCCAGCAGCCATTTGGCAAAACTGAAGTCCTGATGTTTTATCGTGAGGATGAATGGCGAAACCTTACAAACGTTGTTATTGGCTGTGAAGTAATCATTTGTTATTTCGCTACCGGTCATCCCAAACATGTTGTATACCACAGGGAAGTCAAATACGGCATCAAGTACAGCAGACCTTTGGTACAGCTTGTTAAACCAGCCCCTGAAAAAACAAAGTTTCAAGAACATCCAATCAAAACTCATGGACTACTTCATTATAGATTTATACAAACAACAGACACAAGTATTGCATGAACAAATATTTATTAATGAAGAAATATTTGGCTGAACTGTTTAGTTTGTCCGTCGCTAATGGTTATAGCTTGGACTCGAACCCATATGATAGCAATAGTAATTGGTGAACTATGGAGGTTCACGAGGTCCCAAGAGGACATGCGGTGACTGGAGGTCACAAGGTCGACATGGCAAGTGGTGCACTATGGAAGCATCCAAGGTCCATAAGGACATGTAAATTAGTTCACAAGGTCCAAGAGGACGAGCGATTGTACCGAGATGACTACAAAGATTTACTTAATTGTATAATAAACATTTTATGCCAGACAGTTAATGTCTGGGATAACATGATACCCCCATCCTTTCTTTAGGAGGAGAGGGGGATAGGTGGTGGGTTCAAGCGAATACGTTCCTCTCCTAGAACCATCTCTATCAAACTGAAACGCATTTACTATGGGTTCATTGATGGCCCACGTGGATACACATTGATTGGCTCAAAGAGATGGCGCCATGTCTGCTGATTGGTCCGGGATACAAGCAGTCAATAGGATAAAACAAGCGGGAGATGATCTGATTGGTTACGCTAGAATCCTCTTTTAGGTGTCTGTTTGTACAAACCACAGTCAATGTTAACCATTGACTTGCAATTTATACAAACAACAGACACAAGTATTGCATGAACAAATATTTATTAATGAAGAAATATTTGGCTGAACTGTTTAGTTTGTCCGTCGCTAATGGTTATAGCTTGGACTCGAACCCATATGATAGCAATAGTAATTGGTGAACTACGGAGGTTCACGAGGTCCCAAGAGGACATGCGGTGACTGGAGGTCACAAGGTCGACATGGCAAGTGGTGCACTATGGAAGCTTCCAAGGTCCATAAGGACATGTAAATTAGTTCACAAGGTCCAAGAGGACGAGCGATTGTACCGAGATGACTACAAAGATTTACTTAATTGTATAATAAACATTTTATGCCAGACAGTTAATGTCTGGGATAACATGATACCCCAAATGAAGATGCGAAGCATATGAATACCCCAATTAAGGAAATGATGTTATTGGATTGACATAAGATCACTGGTATTATGAAGTGTATTATAAGTGTGCATTACCACAATGAATAAAAGTCCATTGTTCATGAATTTGAGATGCCGTCATGTTATCATTTAAAGTCCAAATACATTAGCGCAAGACAGCTACACCATACGAGTCAATAAAACACTGCAAATCTGATATCACTTATTCTATGAATAATCAGTATGCCCAAGATAAGCTGTTCATAACCCAACGGGCCTAATGCATCGTGTTACAAATTACATGCACAGGAATTAAAGTCGCCTTGAAATGGCTATATGAGCAAATTTAACAAAGAAAATAGGCATACAGACAAGTAATAAAACCCATGATGCAGATATTTACATGTTCATGTTATTACATAGGAGGAATACAATCGTAGGAAAATCGAGAAAAATCTTTGTATACCGCACCAGACTAAGTATCCGGTTTGAGGTTCATTCTGTAGCAAAGTAGGCATAATTCATTACGAAGGCGTTACAACATAGCCTATTAACGTGGACGTATCACCTGACCAATATACCATTCTTCTAATGTTTAGAAGTTATTACAATGTCCATGTTTGTGAGATCTATATTATCATAAGGAGTGGAATGACATTCAACACAGAGATGAAATTTTAACAAAAGCAGCCTGTTTGTCTGTGCTGCTCGGTCGAATATATCTGCTATAACAATTAGAGGCCCATCTGCCGAGCGTTTTAATCATATGGTCCTGAATACCTGCTTGAGCTGACGACGTGGCGGCACCAATGCGAAATGAATGCGCTGCATAGACGTTTTCGTTCAAACCAATACTACGGAGAATGAGTCTCAAGTATTTGATAAAGCACTGACGTGACAGAGGCATACCTTCATCAGTGAGGAACAAAGGCTCAGATGGGTTAACTGAAGGTGGGCGCATACAGAGGTACGTCATCATGGAATTTACAGGGCATACAGGGCCATGTGATCTACAGAGTGTAACATTCGTGCCTTCATGGTAGCGATCAGTTTTAGAACATTTAAGTGTAATAGTAAATGAATTTCCATCTACATTCCATGCCAAATCTTTTAGACTGAGGTTAGTTTTTGGGTCAAATTTGCTGCTCTTGGTGGTGAATTCACCACATCTGAGAAAACCATAAAAGGCCATAGCACAAACAGCCTGTAGCAATCTATCTAGATAAGGATTAAACATTCCCACTTCCAAAGTGCTGTAAATCTGACATAATATTTCATAAGTAATGGGGAGCCTGCATTTAACTTCTTTATTCTCCAGCCTCCTGACTGCATTCAGAATGCAGTGTAACCTACATAATGGCTGCTGCTGACCTGATAATAAGGGGTTCGAATGCCCTGCTCTAATGTACTCAAATCTGATGCCTGCCAAGTAGGATTTAATTGAAGTGTATTTCAGATTTAAAGATTTAAAACAGTAGGCCACAAAATAAATAAGCATTTCTTCATTGAGACCTGGTAAACCAACTGAGCTATAAATGCGATGCATGGCTAAGAATCTAATCAGGGTTAAAACCCCGGTCTTGTACACTTGTCGTGTGTTAGGGCTTAAAGCGGAATTCCATAATTCGTCTACTGCCGAGTTCAGTTGAATATTAGCAATGAGTGAGGTGGGCACTGAATTTGCTGTGCATTGGCTTTTGATGCCTTGTTCTGTAAAACAGAGAGAGAAAGTGACATGTCAGCTGCGTGCTCTGCATATATCATGAAATTGTTACAAGCCTGGCACCAAGTTAACCGTCTCATGATCGGCATGATAGTGGAAGACTTTGACCGACCTTTCTTAATAATGTGCACAGTTGAAATGTTGGCACAGGTAAACACTATACGTTTGTCAGACCACAAATGCCCCCATAACACCGCGGCTGTAACAATGGAATATAATTCCAGGTAAGCCATCATCAAATTATCGTTACCAATGGAGGGTAATTCAGTAGGCCATTCGGCTAGAAACCACTGACCCTGAAAGTAGCCGGCATACCCTAAGTGGCCCTCTGCTGCTGTGAGAATGCCAATTGCCTCAGCAGGGGATGGTTTGTCAACTAGAAAAACGCTCTTACCATTCCACTGTTCGAGAAAGTACAACCACATGCGCAGGTCTTTCTTCGCATTGCTGTCAAGTTTAACCCAGTGGTATAATTCGGCAACACTGTTGGCAATGTCTAAGAGGTAAGATACGAAGGCTCGGCCGGGGACTACTACTCTACTGGCGAAGTTAAGGTGGCCAATAAGGCTCAATAAATCCCTCTTTGTGAAACGGGCAAGGCCCGATAAATGGTTAATGAATTTAATAATACGAAGCAGCTTGTCAGTGGGTAATCGAGCTTCCATGGCGATGGTATCTAGTATAATGCCAAGGTATTCTAATTCATGAACGGGACCGAATGTTTTATGCGGAGCTGTTGGAATTTTAAGCCTGTTGAAAATCAATGATAGTAAAGCTCTGGTGCGCAAAGCCATGAAATTGGGTGAATCGATAGTAAGAAAATCGTCAAGCAACCAGAACACAACACTGATGCCATAGTTATGCTTAGCTATCCATACGATAGCTCTGGATAAGGTGTCAAAAATCTTTGGGCTAGATCTGGATCCAAAGGCTAATCTAACATAGAAATAATATTTCTTCTGCCATCTGAAACCATACAGGTGCCATAGGGCTGGATCTATTGGGATTAGTTTAAATGCATCTGTGATATCGGTCTTGCATAACCAAGAGCCTTGACCCAACTCTTTAATTTTCTTGCAGGCCTCGTCGAGCTTGACATAAGTAAGGGAGAAATCTTCTTTATTGATGCAGCTATTGATGCTAGGGTGTTCTAGGACATTGTGGGGGGCTGATAAATCAAGTATTAACCTTTTCTTACCGGAGTATTTACCAGTAGCTACTCCTAAGGGACTGACCCTGTAAAGATTAAAGGGCGATTTATCAAATGGACCAATGGCGTAGCCTTTTTAAACTTCCATATCAACTAATTCAGAAACAACATCTGGTTCTGTTTTAGCAGATAATAAATTTCTGCATTCATAAGATGTGGTTGGAGCATTAACAACTCCAGTATCAAAACCCTGTCTCAAGCCAGACAGCAAATACTTAACAAAAGGCCTATCTGGATGTTCTTTAAGTTCAAACTCTAAGTGATCAACATCTATGATAGTGGATGCTAAACAATTATGAATAACTGATAGCACCGAAGATGACGGATAACTAGCAACACTGTACAGGCTACCGCCCACCTCTGCATCAGGTGACCCAGGGTCTGAAATATTAAAGCAATATTACACAGTGATCAACATGATCAGAAGGTTTACCACGCCTGAGCTGTAACAATATAAGCCCATAACAAGCACACACAGGGCACATGTGCTTCAAAAAGAGGGGGGGGGGGGAAGGGAGCGAGTGGAGAGAATTCAAGTTTAATGTGTCGTTCAGCAATATCTCAGCTAAAAATATTGACGATCAAACAGAACTCTCAGTAGTCAAGTTAAATAACTTTACAATCCGACACATTAAAACGTAGATACATTGAAACTTACGCAAAAAACTTTTCACCCTCTGCTGCAAATTGGGGGGGGATAGGTATTAGTTCATAGCTATTGCTGCGCGCATACCCTGTCATATCATACTGCCTGCACACATGACAAAACAAGAACAGTTCAATCTTAAAACAAGACATTCAAACTTGATAAAGTACTGTTTTAGACCCATTCTAGAATTCATGAATTCTTAGAGCTGACATTGCCTTTGTTTTTTGTCGAGCATTTAAAGACAGGATGATTTTCTTTGCATTCCTTACAAATGTGGGCAAACTTACAATTTTGTCTGAAGCAGCCTCTAGCGTTAAAATTATTACAAATTTCCCTGTTTTGGTGGGAAGTTCTAGATCTGCCTAACACATCCAAATTACCCCTGGCTTTCATGTTGTTTCCGTACTCGGTTGAAGATCTATGTGCACTAGCTATCTGAGGACAAAAATGAGTCGAGTGGCTTAACTGTCTACATATACCGCATGCATTTACTTTAGTACCCGCAAAAACAGTCGTAAAGAGCTTATTGTCCCTAACTGCCCAGTTAATTGCAATGTTCTGTTGAGCTAGGATAGCAGCCGCTCTAGCAGAAAAGGACTTATGGTATTCATAAAAGGTAGTTCCACCAAATCTGGTGGCCATTTCTACAATGTCTTTTAAGTAAATGTCAAGTTCTTGTCGCCTAAAAGAAAAAGTCTCACACATAATGTTCTTGTAGGCTGTAAACGCGATAATAAATTCGCCCAAAGTCAAGCTTCTCTGAAGCCTGGGATCGTTTTTTAGGTGAAATGTTTCACCTGAACTACTTATCATTATCCTAGATTCATCGGTTTCAGAAATTAACAAGGATGCCAAATTAATGTCTCTACCTTGGATGATAGACCTCCGTATTGCAGGGGACACAGTCTCTACCGATGGTAGGTTTTCCGACGTATAGTACGGGAATTGTTGACTGGGGTTGGGTGTACTTTGACTCATCAACGGACTGGCTGTAAATGGTTGTCCGTACCCACACGTCGTTGTAGTCGGCAAACAACTGCCCATGGACTTCTCGTAAGCTGTTTTTAGGTTGTAACATTGAGACTGACCTGGCGCGGAAAATCCTGACGCTGCGTTAGGAATTAGCACAGATGTACCGTCGAAGTTAGGCCTGGACGAGGTAAGTTGGTTGATCGTGGATTGAAGCTGTTCCAGTTGTTGTCGAATGTCCTGTTCATCAAACCCGGTCGGGGTCTCGGACGTCCGTTGCTGCTGTTGTTGTTGTGGTTGCTGCTGCTGTACGACGGGATCGGGCCATGGCTGGTCTGCTGTCGTCTGCTCGCCAGTCTGGGCTGCGGGCTGGGCATCTGGCGAAGTGTTGTCGGTTACGGGAACATGATCGCTGGGCGTTTGGCCGACTGTAGCTGTACCGCCACTAGAGGCTGTTGTTGGTATCAAGTTATGTTTATATATTGCCACAAGCTGACTCTTACTAAAACCCGAAGCGGGTATTACGAGTCCAAATTTGTCGGAAATTTTTGTTCTTATTTTTGCAATGCTCCAATTTTCAGGGCGGTCTGGGTCCCACAGATCTGTCTGAGCAGTGGTACATGTAGCCGAACTTCCCGTAAAACGTCTTGTGCACGGTCTATCGACACGACTGGCATTTTTGGCAACTCCCAAGCGCCTTGCATATGGCGCAGTGCGTCTCATTGTGCCGATAAACTATAGTGATCATGAAATGGTAGTTTGACAGAGATTCAAGCGAATACGTTCCTCTCCTAGAACCATCTCTATCAAACTGAAACGCATTTACTATGGGTTCATTGATGGCCCACGTGGATACACATTGATTGGCTCAAAGAGATGGCGCCATGTCTGCTGATTGGTCCGGGATACAAGCAGTCAATAGGATAAAACAAGCGGGAGATGATCTGATTGGTTACGCTAGAATCCTCTTTTATGTGTCTGTTTGTACAAACCACAGTCAATGTTAACCATTGACTTGCAATTAGTGTCTATGGAATATTGTAATTGATGGCAAAAATGGCAAAATTCAAAATCATTCATTTGACAAAAATTAATATTCCATCATATAAACAGCAGACCAATGCACATCTTAGAAGTACATTTTGGGATTATCAAGTCAAAACTCAAGGAATAATGCCCTGTGACGTACTTCATAGACGGGAGTATAAATGTGAACCGTGCAAAGCACTGAGAACCCCTAAGCTTTGAAAGCATTTAAATGAGGCCCTGGCCCTCCACCGAAATAAAGGACACAAAGGCAAGCTGAGAATTATGGGTGTACATGTACTGATAACTCTTCCATACATACAGGTTGAATCATGAATATGGGTGTCTTGAAGTTGTAAGCTGTTATCAATGTACAGTCAAATTTATCAAATCTAACCACACAAAACAACCTTATTGACTGTCTAGAAGTCACAAATTTATCGAAACTCACCATATTCAAACAACCTTGGACATGACTGTCTGAAAGTGAGTAAGTGAATAGAATTTAACGTCGCTATCAACAATATTTCAGCTATATCACGACGAACCAACTAAGCACCACCCAGCCCAGTTGTGTTCCTGCTACTTCAAAGACGAAATCTTTGAAGCAGCATGGAACCAGACACCCTCCATCCACCCTATAAAACACGGAGTACAGCACACAAGACACAGACAGGACCCTACAAGGTGCAATAAAGACAATTGATATTACAGTGCTAGACATCACATATCAAGTTCCTGTTGCTTCTCAGCAAAATGCATTGAAGCAACAGAAACCTGAACCCACCCAACCACCCGCGACTGTCTAAAAGTTGTAAATTACATGTAGTTATAACTCACCACACAAAATCAACATTGTTCATGGCTGTCTTGAAGTTGTAAAGAGAGGCTGCTATCAGTGTACGATCAAATGTGTCCTTCATTCTCACATCCAGTTTCTTTACTTGTTCTGTGTCAAGATTAAGAAGTACATGTATATACATGGCAGTGTGACTAACGTCACAGGGCCTACGAAATAGGGTAGGCATTAGGACTCTGACGCGCACTGAACTCTTGGAAATCCCCCCGCCCCAAGTTGAAATCCTGACAAGAATTAAG
>JAVTVY010025611.1:0-11477 GCA_036873755.1 Hanleya hanleyi
ATATGTGTTGTATCTCAGATACGCTTTTATTGTACCTGTCCATGCGGCAACCTGTATGACATGACCACACGGCCCCCAGCACCGGCATCATAAGCGGTATTAGATACAAATCCCTGGCAATATAATACATAAACTCTCAAAACTACTGTGTGCAAAACCAACGTAAAAGTGTGGTGAAAATTGTCATGCATAATGGTTTGTACCTATATACACACTGTGTAAGTCTTGTACCCATCCATGAGTATTTTCGGCACAAGTTGTATCGAGAAGTATACACTCCGCTGTGCATGATAATTATTTACCACACGTTTATATTCTTTTTGTACACAGTAGTTTTGAGAGAGTACGTAAATAGTGCTGGTAGCAGAGCTTATCCACATGTTTCCACATCTACTTTCCCCTCCACAGTGAATATTTTGGGAACCATTATGCATGACAATTTTTGCCACACTTTTGTGTACGTTTTGCACAGAGTATTTTTTGAGAGTTTATGTATTATATTATATTACCAGGGCTTCGTCTCAAGGTCTGCTTTGCACGGGGAAGGGTATTTCTGTCAATATGGCGGATGGCATCGTCAGAACGCAATACTATCGGCTAAACTCTCCCTCGCTTCAGCCACTCAACTACATACTGTTCGAGGGCAGTAGTAAAAACTATTTCCTGTTCGGCCTTTAGATTCATAGCTCTCGGCTGTCTGTATTTGAGTCCGTCCATCGGGGTATTTCCCATCATTTTCTCGATGGACGATTTAGTGTGTATAAATAGCGCGAATATCTAGATCAAACGCTAGAAATATGTCGTCGTATCATATCGCCATTTAGGCTGAATCGTTCATGCGTAAATGTCCCCTCCGTGTCTATGCCGTCGATCGGGAAGCAATCATGCTTTTTAGGCGTCCGAGAAAAGCGCAGCGAGCTGATTTAGGGAACGTTCGTCGATGTATGTCAGTACAGTATGGCGTCCGAGAAAAGCGCAGCGAGCTGATTTAGGGAACGTTCGTCGATGTATGTCAGTACAGTATATAGTTCCTTGAACTACACTTGCAGTATTCGTTGGTACAATGATGCATATGTTAATGGAAACTCCATATCACGTAAATTAATCGAATGATGTACATATTTCAAGATTTTTATTATTCTTTAAAAATATATTAAAGTAGTGGAGAAAGGGTTCCTTCGAGTCCTGAGCAATGGGCATGGGCGGGTTCAGGTCCAGTGATGTCGTAAAGATCAAGGGTGGAATGAGGAGGGGCAGGGTTAAATAAAAGCTCGTGTGAAGAGCATTTCTCCGGATAATTTTTTAACACATAATTTGGTACTCACAGGGCTTTAGATCTCCCCAATTTGGGCACACCCCCTATTAGGGGTGGCAATTTTTTTTAGGATGGGACAGAGGGTGGGGCACATACCCCTGGAGGATGAGCAATCAGGAATCATCTTTGGTAGTAGTGCCTCCGAGAAGGGATTTCTTTACCAATGGGTGAAACCCAGTGTGAGGCAACACCAGCTTTATTTTGTATTTCATATACCCACCGACATCGAAAAAATCGAATAAAAATAACATTTCAAATTGCCACTTTTATTTTTCCTATGAAAGTTTGAACATAACGATTTTAACCCCCTTTTCATTCCTGATTGTATGAATTAGGCTGTTGTATTCTATCTGAAACAATGCCAGCAAATAATAATGCCAAACAACAAAAAACAAATACCTTTCACTATAATTTTTCACTTTAAGTCAGCGAATTGTTGCTAATACTGCTTAGGCAATAGCAACATTCAATTTAAATCTGGAACCTTCACTGGCTGTGTGATCTATCACTCTGTCCTGGTACTCATATTTCGACAGTGATACGGAATGTCAGAGCTAGGAAATGGAGGGTGTTTCAACAGCCCAGCCGACACATGGTTATAAATCACTGTTGAAGCATGAGGCTGTTGGAACACATGCAAAATTCGCTAGATTGTTCTGGAATACAACCACAGCCACAACAAAAATGGTGACAATGTTCGATTTGAAGTGTATGTTTGCAGTTAACATGTGACTTAACATACAGTTTTTCACCTTGAGAAAATAGATCAACGTCAGTCATATTCATAGACTTCAGGTCCATCATCAGTTGCATATGTGGTATCAATTTAGAATGCCTAGCTATATTTCATGTTATATCATAATATGCAGTACATAACCTTGAGAAAATAGGTTCAGCCAACTGGGATAGGCTTATAGTCAGTCACCAATTGCACAAGTATTATGAATTTGGAGAGCCTATGTTCACTCCTTTAAAATGTATTGCTAATGCTAAATTTGACCTTGATAAAACATGTGAAGGTCAGTCGTTTTCATTAGGCTTCTGATCCATCACCAGCTGCATATATGGTATGACAAGAAAGATGGGCAGACAGAGAGACAGACAGATGACACGGACAATTCAGTTCATTTTGGGGCATCATTACGTATCATCTTCAAAGTCTAAACATTCCGTCAAAATGAACCAGAACACAACATTTTACTTCAATTAGATATACATGTGAAAATTTCCCAGGTGGGATGTGCCATATATATAATAGCAGAGATGTAGAAGTTCCACTTCAAAAATCTTTCTACTTTTTCAGTTCAAAAAATAATTATCAACAGTTGTAACTATGCTGTCAAAATGCAACGGTATGTGCAATTTCACATGTCCAGTTTCAAATAAATTCTGGGGACCTCAACATAAAACAAAATAATTGAGCATTAACTGAATGATAATTTGTGATTTTATTCATTGAAAATTGGCCAGAATGCATCTCCAGACATCTGAAAGCCCAGAGCTTCACAGCCACTGGAAACTAAAGAAATGTATTTGGGATAGCCATACCAATGAACAGGATCGAATTAATATATCAGTAATAGAGAGAGAAATAGCACTGATTCTGGAAAGGAAGTGTTTACTTTGTTGACACAAGCAGTCTACTAGTCCACTTATGTAAAGTGCATCATGCAATAAGTCAACCACTACAGGTTTTATTACCTGAGTGGTCAGCATACAGGCCTACAATATGACGCCTGCAAGGTAAAGCAGAATATCAGTGTTACAGTATGTCTATTTGACCAAAATGACATGATATCAAGCTCACTTGAATCCTTGTAATTCTCCATACTGACCATACTGATGGCAACATATTTTTCTGGCTGCATTTTAGTTATGTGTGTAAGCAGGGGCTGATATAGCCTAGATTTAGATGTATTTAGCTGTCTATACCCTATGTCACATGTAAATGCCAGCGCTAACAACACCAATGTCCTTTCAATCCATTTTAAAACTATAATGTTAATGAAATTAGTAATTGTGAAAAATAATGTATAATGAGATATAAATCAAGCATTATGTTGATGAGATGCAAAATCCGTATGAGAGGTGGCACTTCAATTTCAATCCAAAACTAGAGCCTATGGGCTTTAATGAGATCTGTTAGCTGGGTTATTGGGGGATAAGTTTGTAATGAAATAAACGCACAATTATATATTTAATTTCAAGTTAGGCACAGGTGGCACCAGGCACGAATATATGTGGCTAAAACGCAATCACAATTTACATCCTGTGACAAGGTATATGAAGGGCCGTTCGCGCCATAAACGCATCCTTTAAACGTTTTAACTTCTTAAAAATTGTAAAGCTTTAAAACGTTTAAACTTGAACCAACCAATCAGATGTTATGAACTGACCTTTTCCTGTTAAATAGCGACTTTAGACGTTTCCTGTCAAAAGAGAAAACGTTTCCGGTAGTAAAATTCGGGTCTTTTAAAGGTTTCCGGTTAAAAGGATAACGTTTCCGGTTGTGATCGTCCAATCGGATTCTTTATTTGGGCCGCGTGTATTCCAACATCTACACCAACATGTGCAAATCTTCACTAGCAAACGTTTCCGGTATGTAGTGTATTTTAACCAATGAAAACCGTTCTTACAAAATAGGTTTTGGAGAATATCTTTGGTGCCGGGACAATTTGCGCAGGACATGATGAACGGTGGGCATGAGAAATACAATATGCACGAATACTTGTAAGGGTTATTTTGATTGGTTCAAACAGACTGCATAGCGGAAACGTTTTGCCAGTGGACACGTGTTGATGTTGAGGCTTGAACATGCGCGGCAGCAATAAAAAAATCTGACTGGACGATCACAACCGGTAACGATTTCCCTTAAACCGGAAACGTTTAAAAGTCTCGAATATTACTACTGGAAACGTTTGCCTTTTGACAGGAAATGTCTATAGTATTGGACGTTACAACAGCAAACAAACGTTTGCTTTTGGACAGGAAACGTGTTCCAAATGTCAATTCATGACATCTGATTCATCTGATTGGTTGGTGCAAGTTAAACGTTTAAAGCTATTAAATGTTTGGATTTATGGCGCGAACGGCCCTTCTTAAAAGGTACCGACATAATGAAGTTGAACATACCAAAGAAAGGCAGTCCTATAATGAGGGAAGTTGCACACGTTACGCTAACCATGTTTTACCAAATTAATTTCCGTCCAATAAGACACTACAAAATCATAAACTATGTTAATTTGCACCATCGGGAAGGTGGTATTTTGTACAAACTCAAAGTATATCGGTAGTTTGGGTTGTATTTTCCTTCAGCGATGGACGATACTTGGCCGTAACGTATATTTAGCAAGTGACAAGAAAATGGCCACTCATACTATCACAGCATTCGCCAAAACAGAAGTGGATTACCCGAATATCACATTTGACTTATTAATAATGGTACTTTGTCTTAAAGGTGGCACCTTGCACTTAGAAGATGCAGCACTGCATAGAATGGGATGAGCATATGTCCCCCAAAAGTAAGAAAGAATTATTATGGAAATACATATTTCAGCTATTGACACATCAATACTTGGCATACAGATTTACTACGGAAACATTTGAGCTGTTGTTATGCATATTTTAACTGTTGAGATACATATTTCAACTACTCACATACATATATGAAATCAATATTGTGGAAATACATATTTTAAACTGTCGAGATATATGTAAGGTAAGGTCTCCAATAATTCAATCACTTTTAAACTTGACGACCTTTTTTGGCCACATATTGTAGAGCAACCTTCAGAGCTGAATGTAAGCAGAATATTTTATGGAATTGGCTTCTAAAGTGTGTTTTTAAATGATCGAATTATTGGAGACCTTACTTTGTCTTTCACCTGTGGCCATAAATATTTCATCTCTTGAAATACATATATCAATGTTGACACAATGGCAGGCATATTTAACTGACCGTCAATCATTGTAATCTCGCGGGACATATCTTTAGTAAAATCTGCACCCCTGATAATTTATCACTAAGACGATAGACTTAATCCTGTGTCAAACAAATGCCGGCCTTTCACAGACACAGATTCAAGTTTTAATGCTCTCCTAACGTGATGACCTTGTTTTGGCCCGACATTCTCTTCTCAAAGCAGAAGTATGTTGTACAGCCCCTACACTACAGCTATGGTAGAGCATCTCTCACATATACACCTAACCAGCTAAACTGTATAATTTTCTCAGCAGAGTCCAAGTTTTGGTAAAGTGACGATACCAGTCTGCCATACTTTAGAGCGTATTAATTTCATATTTTGTGGGAAAACAATGAACAGAGTGATATTTAATGCAGATAAGGGATCAAATATATATTAGTGACTAAATATAGACATACAAAAGCCTTTCAACCAGTAAGGATGCCCAAAACTCATCTCTGTGGAACTACTTTCATGCAGCGTAAGGCTATCCCGTGAGTCGGTTTGCACTTTTGTCCATTTCCCTACAGCATTCTAAAGAGCCTCTGGCTAACGCCAGATCTCAAAAACCTTCAGTCCTTTAAAATCCTTTGTCTGTCTGACAATAATAAACTTCATGAACAGATGAAATACCAATAAATTGTGCTATATAAGTTTACTGTCTATAGTGCCACCCAATGATGAACAATGTCACGAAACTACATGATGAAGCAAACTGCTCAGATGTGGCCTGGGGAATGTAGATATTGGACTCAAGTCATGAGAATACCATGTATTTAAAAAATGGTCATTTGGCTCACAAGGGATATGAATTAAAACACTGGGAATGTTACATTAATGTTCAGCAAAATATAATTACTTTTCCCTGATTAAGAAGTAAATTTCCATTTTGGTGAAAATAAAATCGTATTTTGAGATGCAAAAATTCGCCTCCATGATTTCGCCCACACCACCAAAATCTTGTCAGTCCTTTGCCTATCTTGCGCCACCTAGTGACGACCAAATGCCACAAAAACAAGCAGGTGAAAGCTACTGCCCTAGGGAGATGGCACATAAGAGTTCAATGGAAAAAACTTTAATCATAATAATGATTATGGAGGTTTTGACGTTAAGTCAGATAATTGAAATTTTTCATTTAAATGGCAATTTGGTTCGCAACAAAACGGAATTATCATGTTGGCAATCCTATATTTATGCTTGGCAACCTAGAATAGAACACTTTTTAAATATTTCTCCAAACTAATTGATACATTTTCATTTCACAAAAAAACTTTTTTTTGAGACGCAAAAAACTTGCCTTTATAGTTATGTCAGCTACACCAAAACCTTTTCAGCACATTCTATCCTTCAAGACCATTGTAATAAAATTTCAAAGAAATCAGACAAGCCGTTCAGACGAAATCGTCAGAGAAAGGTTTACCTATGCTCTGACTACCACGCCACCTAGTGGTGAGCAGCGGCTATCGAAACACAACCAGACAAATTTCCCAGGCCTAAGGAGATAGCACACAAAGTCTGACCTGAAAATATTTAACGGTTTCACAGATATTCAAGTTTAAAGTCGCGGCGGTGGCGGTGGCGGCGGATTCGGCGGAGCCGTTTCTCATGAAAACATAAAAGCATGCACTTTGTCGAAATGCTCTAATGAGGGAAGTTCAGGGGCGCGACCAACCAGAATCCATCATGCGACTACCATGTTTTATCACGTGGTTATTTGTAAGGACCATCGCCGTATTGATTCACATGGTTCTTTAGATGTTAGAGTATGATCCATCAATTATTGATTTTCACTTCTGTTATTCGCTATATATTGATGAATCATCGTCTTCTATATCATCCCAGCTATTGAATTCATCTGGTAAAACGCTATCAAATAGCCATTTCTTGGCTTCAAATGCCATCTCCCACGATTCAGGAGTGGAAAAGTTCTTCTTTTTTTTCATTTTGTAAAGTAGCGTTCGGGGTCTGAAGAATTTTTCTGTGAATATCATCTGTCCGAATCTCGTTCATGAATTAATTTGTTCCTTTTACATTTTCACCAAAGTATCACAAAAAGTTGGACAAAAATAATCATGGACTAACTGAATGGAGTAGAGTTGTCTTCATAAGATTGTGCCTTCTCTATTTCTTGTTGAGGTCTGTTGATAGCTTTATCCACTATAAGAACCCATAATTCGCGCTTCTGGTCGGTCTCAGCAATTATCACCGGGCTTTCAGGATCATTTAGACTGCCTGTCCTCTCTCTAGAATCGATCTCTGAAACCATGGAGCGGTATTCAAGAGGTGGGTAAAATTGACGTCTGGCGACTAAAAAGCAACCATATAGCCGCGCTTTTATTGCAGCTTTTCATGTGGAGTCTATGAAGTATCCACACGTCCCCTAGCACCGGCTTAAGCGGAATTATATACGCTAGCTCGAGAGCTGTGTTGACAGGTCAGCTCAAACAACTCATCTGATGTTTATGGATGAGCATCTTGGACGTCTGGTGGAGTAAACGCCCCAACATGGGGTAACCTGGTAAATGCAAGAATACCCAAAGAAACTAACCTGTAATGCCCGACGTCGTACGGCTTAAAGCTGACATGACCTTTTTTAATGCACGAATGGTAGCGGAAAAAAAATATTCACAGATTTTAGTTCCAGTTGAATAATACCCGGCGGAACTAATCCGAGTGCCGAGTTCACGCCGCTAGTCTGCCAACTTCTCATCCAAGTACATTTACCTCCACCGCATATATAAAGCCTGAATCGACTGGGGACCTTGCCAGTCTGAACTGACACTCCTACTGTGCACATCATATTCATGTTGTCGTTGTCACCAGCCAAAATTCCAGCTCTGTGAGCATCATATCACATTCATTCGCAAACAGTTTAAATATATCTGAAAAAATGGGTAATAAAATTTGAAGGATCTGACAACTATACACGATTTAGACATACCTTTCAGTATTTCTTCAACACAATGAAACCTGCTGGTTCCGTCACCAGTTTCTACAGCATTGTATTTCAATTTACCTGACTCGACGAAGAGGGCGCACGAAGCGACGGTTCTTCATTTGATAATTCTTGAGGCTCTACACGATGAACTCCACATGCGATCTCTTTTTCGATACCCGGTATGACGATACTGCTACAGGCCAACCCATGTTGACCGTTTACTGTGCCAAGGGGACAATGCGAGACTTGCTGTTGCTGTTTGAGACTATTTGTGCAAACCGGAATGGCAAATTCCAAAATACGGAGTTACAAATTGAGAGCCCTTATTGCAATTGTCAGCCCGTCCAGTATTTTGACCTATCCACCAGTTGTATAGAAAGGTGAATTCTTTTAGCATTCGTGGTTGGGAAATCTGGCGTATCTGACCTCCAACCTTTGGCCTTCAGTCACTATGACCACTTGAATAGGTCACTTCCAGTGACGTGAAAAGTAGGACTTCGGAAACGGCCGCAGATCTCGGCGAATATCCGGAAAACAGGCTTTACATCTAGTCAAATGGATCTAGATAAACCATCTTAGGTCCACATGGGTTGTGCAGGGTCTCATATTGAAGCGTTCGTCGAGGGTTCTTCGGGCCAGGTTACTGGGAGGTGGATGAAAAATGGTATTCTGGACAAACACAAAATTCGGAATAATGGATATTAGAGAACATGTCGCCAGCAATGGTCACTACATCATTTTTACAAGGGTTGTGGGATAGCGCGGGCGATAGGTTGCGCTCAGTGGGGCATGATGAGTCTAGCCTGACAAGTTACCACCTCCTGCATGTTATCGGAGTTACAGAACTAGATGTGACTGAATGATGGGGTTAGGTACAAATGAGTGAGTCACTGAGTGAATCGTGCCCAGCGCACGGCTCTAATGATGGGGAGCAAGATCCCTACACTCATACACCCAACTAAATCTAGCATCTAATGTCTTATCCCCTTGACGCAATCGAATGAGAGAAAGAAGGATTAACATCAACAACAACAGCAACGAGCATTTTGCGTTTACACAACAAGCATTTTGTGTATTACACATTTTGTTTATCCCCTACGTCATCACATGGCAACAAAGCTGTGGGATTCGCGATGGATGCGGTTACAATTCGCCTATGCTATTGTGAGTGTATCAAACGCATCCTCGACCATGTTCGCTCTTGTTCGTGTGAAATGATACTGTAATGCCAACATATCCTGGGACTGCTGTTTTCATAATTTGACCGCGGTTTTCACCGCCTCTGTGGGTGGTAACCCTAAATTCGCTTCTAATGATGACGTCTTTTCTATGCATGACATCACTTACAATCTATATTGTATCAGGGGCACCCCCAGGTGAGGACACATCCGTAAAAGGATATCATTTTGGGCGATGATATGACTTCCATCAAGGGTCAATGCCCAATCCTCACAAAATGTGTCCATCTAGCCACAGAACTCAGTAGCTGCGAAAGTGACCTCTGACCTAGCGGATTTCTGGGAGTGGAAACGGGATCACGTTCGTGTATTTACACAATTAATTTGCAGCGGAACTTTTCTTCAATAGGGCTGCACCCTGTGAGGTTGGCAATACCGCCCCACGGCACCAACTACTATTATTCAACATAGAAATATTTTTGTATAATTTGAATGCATTATCTTTTTATGATTACAATTAACTTCATTACACAATAAAATGCGACCGAATCGCTCGATTATCATAGGCACTATTTCGTAGACGGCTCACTACGTGATTGCCATACGCTTCCCATGGGAGGCTCTTTGTTCGTTCTATGTGAAAGGCTAAGTGCCGCCAATACAGAAATAGTCGAACGTGAGATTGAGCATGTGTGTGCGATGACGTTATGGCATTACGATAGAGCGATAAGCCTTTACGATATAGCGTTAAGGCGTTCAGACTAGTGAAAAGCGTAACTTCGGGCAATGACACGCTTCACTACGTTTCGTTGATTGTCAATTCCATAGTATATCATGTGATCATTTAGACCATTCAAAGCTTCTGGGTGGTGGTGGTGGAAAACGATGACGACGTGCTGACAAGAAGTCGTATGACCCCAAAGACAAATATATACGGACTGCATATTTATAAAACCATGACAAGAACCAAAAGAGATCTCTGTTATTTTGTATCCCACCCAAACCTGAGTGAGGAAGACTTCGAATCTACCTTATTTTATCAGATCGACAGTTACGTTACCCGGAATGCCGTCGACGAGCGTTCAATTCGAGATCCTGCACGACCAAAGTGGACCCAATATTGGGCATATAGGTCAATTTGCCTGGGTGTACGGTCCATTTTTCGATTTTTTTTAGATGTCCGGCTGTTTTTTTAAGCCTCTGTTTTGCATCCACCCGCCAGTCAGGTGATCAGAAATGACCGACGGTCAAAGGTCAAGGGTCATTTTCGCTTCATTCATCCACCACGATTTCCCAACAAAGATTGCTAAGAGATTTCACATTTCTATACTACTGATGGATGAGTTAAAAATGGACGGGGTGACAATCAAAATCAATGTCCCTTTCAGTTTATACCTCCGTCTTCAGGAATTTGCAATTGAGTGCGGGCAGGCCTGATTAGTACGGTCGACATAAAATATAACAATTCTTACTTTGGAAAGAAATTTCCGAATTACAGTATTTTGAAGTCGGTATCAGAAAGCTGAATTCACAGCGCAATCGAAGTGCACCATATCGAGCCTCAACTGATAATCATGAAATAGAATGAACAGTTGCCCCTTCGTGTTTTTGGCGAGGGAGGTAAATTGACAAACAATGCCGGAGAAGTCTGTGACGGGATGAACAAGTGTCTTTGTTTTGAGCATGGAGCCTACTATAGACAGGTGATCCATGTTTCGAGGAAAACCCACCGGTATGTCTGAATCGTGTTTGAATAGTCATACCCCTAATTATATTACCCAGTTTTTTCAAGATATCTTTAATATATTGTGTGAGAGTTATTGTGTTAGCATATGATGCTCACAGTCCGAATATGTGCTGGTGACAACAACAACAGCATAAATATGATGTGGACTGTCCGAGAGTCTGTTCAGACTGGCAAGGTCCTCAGTCGATTCAGGCTTTATATATGCGGTGAAGGCAAATGTACTCGGCTGAGAAGTTGGCAGAATAGCGGCGTGAACTCGGCACTCGGATTAGTTCCACCGGGTATTATTCAACTGGAACGAAAATCTGTGAGTATTTTTTTTTCGCTACCATTCGTG
>JAVTVY010025612.1:0-10816 GCA_036873755.1 Hanleya hanleyi
TTTTAATGGGGACCACCCGTAACAGATGTGTGTTGATATCGCCCACGATGTGGTTGTCCACCACGTCCGAGTAGACGTAGAGTCCGTACATACCCGACTTCATATCCATCGGGATCTCGCCTTGGTGGGCGGTGGGACCAGCGAACGTCTGTAGATCGAAACCCAGCATTTGCTGTAGGATAGGACTCAGTACGACACTCGCGTTGGCGGTGACAATAAGCTGTGCCTTGTAGTTGTGTGTGTTGTAATCGAAGTCCACGTGATTCTTGAAGTGGAAGGATTTGATGGGTTTTGAAGTGTTCGTGACCTCCCGTTGAGCCTTATAATGCAACAGTCTTGACAGCCCACCCATGAACTCCTTGGGGGTATCGTATTGGCCTTCGGGGAGGGTGAGTCGGGTGTTTTTGCCTTCGTAGGTCACCTCGTACCACACTTCATTGACTCGCAAGTTGTACCACGAGTAAGGGCATTGGATATCCACGACGCCACATTCCCATCGTCCATGTAAATGCAACGGTTGCGGTAACTGGGTGACGTACTTGGCCACGGTGTTGTCAGGAAACACATCCAGCGAACTGTTACTGGGTAGGGTGAGGTAAAACATGGCGACTGAGCTGTCCTGCTGCTGCTGTTGGTTTTAATAGGTGTGCCAGGCCTTGGGTGGTTGTGTCCGGCGCCGTGTTCGTCGCGTTGACTTGCTACGTGTCACGGCTCTGGAGATGTGGGGTGTCCTGATCGAGCGTGGCTTTTTAAAGGTCTGAAAAGAAGGTGCCCGTTGTGGTGGTGGTGTTTTGGGGGATGACTCCGGTTCCCATTCGGATTCCCAAGAAGGTAGTGGGCCACTCGGCGATTGCTGGGTTCGTTGCATCAAGGCCCAGCGGTGGGGGTTCCCCACCAATTCCTGTGGTACATGCATGTCTTTCAAGCCTTGAGCGAAGACCTCCCATCCTCGAGGATCCGTGTGCGACCTGCGTTGACGCATCAGGTCATTCACTAAATCCGTCATGTGGGTCTCGGGGACCTCTGTACCAGGAGTTCGCCTTTATCATTCCAAGTCATGTTAGGATTCTGTTTGATCCGTTGTAATACCAGGCCAGCTTGTTTCTTGAACGATGCAGGTACACTCTTCAGCACTTCGTCTTCCACCCACTGTGGGGCTGTGGGTGGTACAACTGGTAATGGCGGCTGTTGGAGCGGTGCTGAAGTCGGCGGTGTGTCACGTGGTGGTGGTGGGGTAGAGAGGGTTTTGTATTGGTCCATGAACGTCATGTACCGTTGAAGCGTCTCATTGTACCGTTGTACTTTCTCGCTGTCGCTTAACCCCGGTCTCTGTAAGATCTGTTGCATCTCTCCATCGAGGGTGTTTATGGTCTTCACCGTAGGTGGGACAGGGTAGGGTGATTGGAGGTTTTGAAGGAACCGTGGTCCGACGAGGACCATTGTCGGCCGAAGAGTCCACCCAATACTGGACCCAACACGGAAGCGGCCAACGGTGCTAAGATGGCCCCGAGAAAGCCGCCTTTCTGTAACACCTTTTTCTTTTGTGTTTGAGGGAACCGCTTCTGGACTAAGGTTCGGAGACCTGTCTTATGCTTGGCCAACTTGGCCTTCTGAGCCGGAGTCAGTGGTACGTTGCCTTTTAACAGGTTGTACCCGATCTCGCACAGACAGCGTACAAGGTCAGGGTCCGCACCGCGTACAATGGTTCGGACCAACTCGGGTGGGGCCGTCTTCAATACACGGAGCGTCGGAGCGTGTTTCCGTACTCGCGCAGACATCATGTACAACTAATGCCAGAACCCACAACTCTACCCTTTTTATCTACCTCAGAGAACAGAGACAAAGTCAACCATGCTGTGGTATTCATTCTTTTATTATCCCCATCATCAAACACACACTCCAGCTGGGGGAGCCACTGTGGGTGTGTTTACATTATTTTTGCATGTACACGTGGTGGGCCTCTCCGGGAAAGATGCCGGTCCATAGTCGAAGGTGGTCGGGGGTGGCTTGCTTGAGGTCGAAGAGCATATACCCGTGCTGAGGGGTTGTGGCATCTTTAAAGGCTTCCAACGCAAACGGTGTGCGGCCGGGATACATCTGTCTCGCCAGGTGCAGCAGTTGAGTGGTATCGCTCGGGTTTTTGAAGACCACCAGGTAGTGGGCATTTAAGCTGATGTTCCTATGTTCTTGTTTTTACTGAACAGATTCTGCACAATGTAGATGATGCTGAGCCGTCGAAGGTGGCTGCCTTTGGTAAAGAGTTGGGTGACCCGCGCATCCGTCTCGGCCATGAGATCATCCAGAACCACCAAGGTGTCGGGTTCCAAATTGGCCAGGTTGGGTAGGCCTTCCACGAACGTGATGTGGGGCATTGCTGCATACGATACCTGCCATTCTCCGTAACACCACACGACTCGGGCAGTGGGTGGGGTGATCATGCTGTCGGCGTGTTAAAGGAGCTTCCTGACGAAGTGCGTTTTGTCGGAGCCCGTCGGTCCTGCGATGACGCAAGTGAAGGGATGCTGCCACCGAGTGTCCATGGTTCGAGGTGTATCCGTTGTCGTGGTAACCCGCTCTTGTAAATTTGGTACGAGTGAACTGGAGTGGTGGGTACAACGTCGGTCGCCGTTGTCTGTTCACTGCGAGGGATGATGGTGGTGGGTACAACCTCGGTCGTCGTTGTCTGTTCACTGTGAGGGATGAAATCCCGTGGGTCTTCACAGCTCACCAATTACCAGTATACGAGTTGTCAGAGCATTTCCATCATAGCTCTAGATTTGTATCTAATACCGCTTATGCCGGTGCTAGGGGCCGTGTGGTCATATCATCCAAGGTGCCACATGAACAGGTACAATAAAAGCGTACCTGAGATACAACACATATCACGAATCGTTAGATTCTTGGTATGTGCTTTAAAATAGGTTAACCAGAAGACTATTCTGTGAAGTCATGTGACGCAGTCAGTATGTCGGCACCTCTTCCCACTTCCCTTATATGTGTTGTAATTTTTTCCTGTATACGGCGAGATTCTGCTGGTGGACGTTTCGTCCCCGAGGCCCGCCCCTGTACAGACCTTTTGGTCTTTGATATATGTTGGCATTTGTGGGAAGTTCATGCTGGGTCGACATCGGGCCTTACAGACTAGTCTTTTGTGTTAAATGCCGTCATTTTCATCTGACGACTATACAGCTCACCAATCCCCAGTGTACGAGTTGTCACAGCGAAACAGCTCACCAATTACCAATATACGAGTTGTCAGAGCATTTCCATCATAGCTCTAGATTTGTATCTAATACCGCTTATGCCGGTGCTAGGGACCGTGTGGTCATGTCATCCAAGTTGCCACATGAACAGGTACAATAAAAGCGTACCTGAGATACAACACATATCACGAATCGTTAGATTCTTGGTATGTGCTTTAGAATAGGTTAACCAGAAGATTATTCTGTGAAGTCATGTGACGCAGTCAGTATGTCGGCACCTCTTCCCACTACCCTTATATGTGTTGTAATTCAGACGTAGTGGGTGTTCTTGATGTAGGTGTGGAGCTTGGTGTGGAGCTCGACGTGGCTTGTACACGGGGGGTGGTGGTGACTGGGCTCGATACGCGGTTGACTGGTGCTATCTGTAGACCGGTTTCACTGGTGGCTGGTGTTTTCAGTTGGCTAAGTAACGTGCTGACATAGGCTACGTCGTAAAACACACCTCCGTACAACACACTCAGCAGGGTTAGCAGTATCACCACGAAGCCCACTTGCGCTTTGCGCGTTTTGGGAGACGCTGTGTTCAGAGGCAGCTGCTGTTTGTCCATAGCACTGTGGTCGGACGTGGAATGAAGGATGACGGTAGTGGTGTCTGGCTTTATAGTCGTTTCACATGGTTGGCAGCGACCCAAGAATTGAAGGAACTGGGCCAGCCTTGCCATTTGACGAAATGAAACAGTTTGCCACGTCGACGTTCCGTTTTCAAAATCTGCTCCACCGTGTAGTAGTCTTGCTGTGTTTTGACGACAGGCTGTAATTCCATCTCGTAAAACGTCCCTAGCAACGGTTCCCCTTGAAGATCTTCCAGTTCACAAACTCACTGCTGTTGGGGTAGGCGCCGTTTAATCAGGAAGTGCTCATCGCTCCAGTTGGGCAAGCAACTTTTCCCGAACTTGCCTTTGACTTTACTGATCCGTACAGGGTCCCTGACCTTGAACACCGCCTTCGTCGTTCGCTGCGATGGCCTGGTGTACAAGACACGCCGGACTTGGGCTTCATTGCGTTGGGTCACGGTATTGGGGACTCTCACTATACTCCGATGATAGGCTCGATTGTAACCACTCACAAGTTTCGGGAGAACGTCGATGTACCGCCTTGTACAACGAATATTATGGATTAAGAATACTGATCAGCGATACGGATTGATATTTTTGGAACATCATGATGTCTTGCCGGCATCATTGAAAACTGTTTACCGCTTTTCTCTTGCAGGAAACAAGCCTATGTTTATGTATACTAAGATTGTCTTTTTGAATTTGGTGCTGGTGCTGTTGTATGGAATATGGAATAGGTCTTTGGATTATGGACGCGGATATTCTCTAATGGACGACGGCTGGATTATGAATGACGGACTAGACGCTTGTAATTCTTATAGGTGAAATATTTATACATGCGGCCTTTGAATGTCCTGTTGAACCTTTCCACCACGGAAGCCTTGGTCTCGTTGTATGTATGGAAGAAAAACACCTTCTGGGCTTTCAGAAACTGTTGGAACGGTCTGTTGAGGAATTCCGTGCCTTCATCGGTTTGCAAATACAAAGGTTTGCGCCCGGTCTTGAAGATGTCTTTGAACGCCGCTATGAGATTCGCCCCCGTTTTCGTCCGGATGGGTACCACCCACGCATACTTGGATAGGATATCGATGCACGTCAAGATATACCGATTCCCATCGTTGTGTTTGGCAAAGGCGTTCATATCGACCAAATCCGCTTGCCACTGGGCATCGATTCCTCCCACGATGACCCGGTTCCGTAGAAAATGGCGACGGACAGATCGATGTAAGGTGTAGGTGTCTTGTTTTCTTAACCAATCTCGGACTTGGGCACGTTGTATCCCCTGGGGTTTGGCCGCTCGATAGAGAGCCGACAATGCACTATAGGCCGCCGGACTGTTGGGACTGTAGTATAAGTTATCCAACACCTTCTCCCAGCGCTTCATGGTGACAAATGATGATGGATCCTGGCTCTATCGTTTATTTATAACGGGCATATCTTGGGCCGGAGTTTCTTTCTGATTTTCTTCGTTGGCTTCCACAGTGTCCATGGTAAATGACCAGTCCAACTCGTCTGATGACCGCTTGATAAGCACTTGATCTACCACGGCATCTACCAATGCAGACCATAGATCAGGGTGAAGGGTAAAAAGTACTGTACCCCCATCTAGCCGATCCAATTGAGCAAAGAAAGGGCCGCGTCGGATGTACACATCGTGACACAAGTGGATGAGGTCGCCGTCCAGTTCACCAGGCAACACCCGTTTGAATTTGGTCCACCCCTTCCGGGACAGACAAATGTGGGCCGGGCACGGTTGTGTAGGGTCCGCATCACAGATGTCTCCCACCTCCTCCATGATATCGACCTTATCCGCATAAACGTGCAGGAAGACCTCGGGGGTCAAGCTGAGATACGCCAGTATTATATGCTCCGTCATGGTCAGTACGTCAGTATTTGACTGTCTCTCGTATTTATAGAGAGAACCCCTTGAGATCAAAGGATCGGGTGGTCATGTCACTGGCCTGACTGAGTCTAGCCGGGTAATCAATGGCATCGTCGTCTGGTTCATGGCTAGACATTTGTTCATTGGGTTCTGCCGCCGCTTCTCTCAGGGCACGAGCCCACTCCAACTCGCCTGATGACCGCTCGTCCGGTGTAAACAGCTGGTCCACGATAGGCACCACTTTCTCGAAGGCTGTCCACAGATCGGGGTCTAGGGTGAAGCCTCGCGTAGGGTCTTGTTAGCGTGGGATCCAGGGGGACGTGTTTTATAGACCAGGTCACACAAGCGCGCCTAGACGTCGGGTGTAGTCCGTGATACGTACTATTCTGATGGGTTAGTCCAAAAAAGAGAGCAACAACACCACAGATTACAGATCAATCCTTTTATTATGCGTGAACATCATATGAATCCACGGTGTACGTAAATGGCATTGTCTATGTGGATGAGGTGTCCGTCGAGCTCGCCGCTCAACACCCGTTTAAATTTGGTCCAGCCGTCACGGTGTAGCGTAACCGTATTCGATACGGTCTCAGCGGGCGACCAGCAAACATCTCCACGGTCTTCCACGAGAGTGACTTTATCTTCATAGACGTGTAACCCGACCCGGGGTGTAAGGGGAGGATGGCTCGTAGAACTGGTGACATGCTTGATCCAATGACGATCGTTGGATGACACACACTGTGTCTGACCCTCGTATTTATAGTCAGGTGCCACTGTCAATGCCACAGCGCCAGGGTCAATAGGGCACAGACTATTGTGAGGCCAACCAGCCGTCGCTGGTTCCGGCGTGAGCGCTCGTGGTCCATAGCCAGAGCATCAAGGATGGCTGTCATAGTCCAGTAGTGGTGAGTGATGGCACACCTCTCCATCGAGTGCACTCTGTCGAGGACCGCTTCTGTGAACTCAATGAGGATCTGGCGTCGCCCCTCGTTGTCGTCGCCATCTGCAAACAAGGACCGGACCACTGCTCGGTAACCCGTGAGTGAATTAACCACGGTGGCATGCTGTAAAATGCGAGTCGCATAGGGCTGGATCTCCGTCATGGCCCTGCAACCGTAGAAATGAAGGTGTGGGATCCCGAGGGACGTGTTTTATAGACCAGGTCACATATGCGCGCCTAGACGTCGGGTGTAGTCCGTGATACGTACAATTCTGATGGGTTAGTCCAAAAAAGAGACCAACAACAACACAGATTACAGATCAATCCTTTTATTATGCGTGAACATCATATGAATGCATGTACTGACCTGTCTGTGGGGGTTTTCCACAATGTCGTTCACCTTCGTGTCTTTTCGATAAAGTCCGTGTCTTTTCGGTAAAGTCCGTGTCTTTTCGGTAAAGTCCGTGTCTTTTCGGTAACGTCCGTGTCTTTTCGGTAACGTCCGTATCTTTTCTGGTATATAGGAGGGTCTTGAGGGGGGCGACTGTATGTGACGTGTTGTATGTGTTTTTCTCGGCGACGTCCGTGTCTATCATCCGGGCACATCACGTCTGCGCCTGCATTGGGGTATGTATGAGGGTCTTCATGCGCGCGCACGCTGCGGATTCACTCACGCACTTCCGGATAACCCGCGCGCGCTGCGGCATCAGATCACCCCCGCGCGCGCGCGCTGCAGCCGGGGCGGGCCGGGCCGGGCCGGGAAAAACTCCACAGACAGGTCAGTACATGCATTCCTATCATGTCCCCAGGTCACACCCCATTCACACACAGACCCTCCTGCATACCCGGATGCAGGCGCAAACGTCAGCGAAATTCTGGTGGGAACACCCCCACAGACAGGTCGGTACATGTCCTATCATGTCCCCAGGTCACGCCCCATTCACCCAAACCGGAAGTGACGTCATACCCCTAATTTTACATGCACCCACCCATGACTGGATGCCCCTTCACGAATGCTTCACTTTGATACCTCACTCGACTCCATCGGACCCTTCGTGGCCCACCTAGACCGCAAAAACGTCTATTTCCACACCCGTTTCCCACAATTCCCTGTCTGCGAATGCTCAGAATGTGGATAACGGCCGAGACACTACTCCAGGCGGTTGCTTCCTCACATAGGCTTCACATGGATACCGCACTCGACTCCATCGGCCCATTAGTGGCTCGCCTAGACCCCAACACGTCTATTTCCATACACTTTCTCTACTGCGCATGCGCAGAATGACGTCAGTTCCACGTCACACCCAGCCCGTTGGAGACTTCCTCACGACTGCTTTACATGGATACCTCACTCATTCCCATCGGCCCACTAGTGGCCCACCTAAACCCCAAAACGTATATTTCTATACTACGGCCAGACTGCGCATGCGCAGACTATGGACAACGAACGACACACTAGCCCAGGCGGATGCTCCCTCACGAGAGCTTCAAAATAAGACCTCATACGACGCCATAGGATCATTAGGGGCTCACCTAAACCCTAACACGGCTATGTCCACACCCTTTTCCCAGAATTCCCTGTCTGCGCATGCGCAGAATGTGGACAACGGCCGAGACACTAGTCCAATCGGATGCCCCCTAACCTAGGCTTCACAGTGATACCTCACTCAACTCCATCGGCTCATAAGTGGCTCACCTAGATCCCAAAACGTCTTTCCCCTTTGTCTATTGCGCATGTGCAGAATGACGACATTCCGACCCCACATCCACCCAGTGGGATGCCCCCTCACATAGGCTTGACATGGATACCTCACTCGACCCCATCGGTCCATTAGTGGCTGCCATATAGACCCCAAAACGGCTATTTGCATACCCTTGGTCTACCGCCCATGCGCAGAATGACGATATTTCAACCCCACACCCACCCCATCGGATGCCACCTCACATAGGCTTCACATTGATATCTCATACAACTCTATCGGCCCATTAGAGGCTCCCCTAGATCCCAAAATGTATATTTCCATACCCTTTGTCTACTGCGCATGCGCAGAATGACGTCTGTTTCACGTCACACTCATCTCCACGGATGCTCCTGTACGAATGCTTCACATTGATACCTCATACAACTCCATCGGACCAATATTGGCCCACCTAGACCCCAAAACGTCTAGCGGGACCCATACAGTGTCCAGTTTTCGACATTAGATGACCACATTCCGACAAAATGGTCAGTTTTCGACACCGGACGTGCCGCCATCTTGAACCAGAAGGCAGACGCCGCCATCTTGGATATGTCCCATAATGCACCCGGTCAAAATACTCGCTTCTGATTGGCTGAGGGCAGCGCCCCACCCAACCGGAAGTGAGCGCTCCACAAATGAGAGGCAATTTACGCTTTTCCTACTACTGGAACGACACAGACAGGTCTGTACATGTCCTATCATCCTCACAAGTCACGCCCCGTTTACCCACACCGGAAGTGACGTCATACCTGCGCAGAACACTCCTGCGCACACCTCCCCATGACCTCCCCATAAACCGGAAGTGACGTCATTACATCCGAGTGACTATCATCCCCACAAGTCACGCTCCATTCACCCACACCGGAAGTGACGTCATACCTGCGCAGAACACTCTTGCGCACACCTCCCCATGACCTCCCCATAAACCGGAAGTGACGTCATTACATCCGGGTGAAATGGGGCCGAATCCATGTTCTACCTACTACTTATGGTTACAACCTGTAACCATTTCGGTCATCTATACGCGGTAAGACTGACCCTGGGATCGTGTGTATCCATGTTCCGCCTACTTTCGGCAACTGCCAGAGGGAATTGCCATAAATCAATACCACGTGACTTCGTCAGCCAATCAGCTAAAGTCTACCGACGTAACCCCAACGTAACTCGCCATTTTCGAGTCATGTGATGAACTACTTGTTGAAAATTTCAGATCGACCACATCTCTTGGAAGATACGAAAGTTACACATACCTATAAATTATGTAAGCCCAGGCATTATCTGTTTCAGAAGTGGTATGAAAACCTGTAATTTATCAGATTTCTCGAGTCTGTTCTCCGCCGGATGAAGGCCGAACAGAATCCGGTAAAGTACCGGATATCGCTCCGCAATAATGGAGACACACGATTCGCAAGCCATCTTATGGATGGCGAAGTGTACGCAAATGGTATGGTTAATCAGAATAAAATTGAAACTTGTTAAATAGTTTTTATACGTCCTTCGCTAGGCGAGGTCGTACATGTATATTGCGATCACGATTTCTGTCCGTCTGTCAGTCTGTTCGTTTGTCCGTCTGTTGTCATTTGCTTTTCCTTGCGATATCTTCGGTTCCACTTCATGAATTGGAACCAACCTTTGGGTATACCTCACCAATGGCTCAAAGAGGAACCCTATTCATTTTTAGGTCAAAAGATCGAAGCTCGGGTCACAGTGATTGAAATATTGAAATCGTAGATAATTGTTGTGCTTATGCTTATGTTCAAACTCGATGCGGATTGTGACGGCAAAGAAATCTAAGCCTATTGATTTTTACCAAGGGTGGTGCATCATCGCTCTGAAATATTTGTATCTAATACTACTCAAGCCGGTGCTAAGCTCCGAGTGGTCATATCATTCAATATGACAACAAAAGCGTGGCTGGAACACAGATCACCACAGGGTTCGCTTTTAGTTCTCGTGATAGTTTTAAAAATAGGCAGTCAGTATATTTGTCTGTGAGGTCATGAGACTTCTTGTCAGTACTCCGGCAGCGTTTTCCATCACCCTTTTAATTTTGCGTTTAATTGTCTGCTTGATCCGTCCGCCTGTTTGTCTGTCCATCATCTTTGTTAACACATTATTTCTTGAAGAATTATAGCCAGGCTGGCAATGGGCCAACTTTTACACTTGTTACTGTTTTTTATGATTTTGTAGAACTCGACTACACCATCGCATAGCAGCTTCAATTGTATGTCGGAGTGCCGAATGGCATCAAATACTAGTATGTATATGTTACATTTCCGTGCCAAAACGACCAACGGCCATTGCCAGAAAATTATCACATATCTTTTGGGGGCTCAAAATTATCACACTTAACCAATTTTCTTGTCCGGAAAATATTACACTGTGAGGTAGGGGAGATTGGGGTACAGTGGTACATGGGGCACAGTGGGACAAGC
>JAVTVY010025613.1:0-10668 GCA_036873755.1 Hanleya hanleyi
AAGAGTTATGGCCCTTTATTCTTTAAGCCTGTCTGTGAATGGGGAATATATTTATGTTGGTTGGATTTCGGTTAATACAGAACAAAACAATGGCGGGGCAGTGTCGGACGAAAGCGAAATGAGGAGCATCTCTGATTGCTTCTTTCCTGCGTTTTTTTTATTCCAGCTGTCCAGTGTTCCTGATCGATGATCATTTTAAAATAGAATTTCATTAAACTACTTCATTTATTATGATCCCCGATTTCAAGTTTTTCAAATTTTATATATTTGATTTTGCAGGTGTATGCAGAACTCAAGCTCATGAAAGGGCCAGATGAGGCAAACGCAATTAAGGAGAAACTCTTTGAGGTTGGAGCTTCAATACCAGAGAAACAGAGAAAACCAGTGAGTGTAATTATCCAAAGATAAATTTACCACAATTTCACAAGTAAAATATTACTTTATCATCGGTAGCAGGAGAGTAAATTTTCTGTCCATATCCCAATATTATATTGTGATGGCATGGAGACAGACATTTTAATTGTTCACTTCGTTTGAAAATGTCTCCTACCCTCACATCCCATTGCAATATAATATCGGGATTGAGACAGAAAATCTGAAAACTCATCTTGAAAACTGATGCAAAAATGTTTGCTCTATATGCATGGTATGGATTTAGGGATGGAAAGTCGATCTGTTTTCCCCCTTTGTGATTTCCGGGGCACCTTTCCTTTCTTCCAGTTTCTGTTATCCCTTTTCTTGTTTCTATACTCCCTTCCACATTCTGTCCTCTCTGTAATCAGTTATTCTCTCTCCTTAGATTTTAAACTCTTCTCTCTACCAGAATAGAACTCCAACATCCCTGCTTGTTGCAGGATATGTTATGATATAGCTGAAATAGTGCTGAAAATGACAAACTCAAATTCATTCATTCACTCACTATAGCATCATTCATCTGTCAACACAATTCCTAGAGTTTTCAGGGGATTCTTGCTTAATTTTGCACACATATGCGCCAGCATTTGCAAATGTAGATGTGACTTTTTTGATGCGATTCTTTAATTTCCTGAGTTATTCCCCTTGATTTTCCTCCAAACCACCTATCTATATATTCTTTGTACTGGCCCCTTGTACTTCAGTTCTCTCTTCGATGCATCTACTCCGAGAGGTCTCATTGGAATCTTCCTCTACCGGAATAGAACCCCAGCATCCCTGGGCTTGTCGTAGGAGGCGACTAACGGGGAACGTCGTGATATAGCTAAATTATTGCTAAAAACGACGTTAAACTCTAATTCACTCACACACTCACTCATTGAAATCCTCTGAAAATTTGGTATACGTTGTCGACGCCATATGCTAATGTGCATTTGACTGCATTTAATGCGAGTTACCCATTTCTTGAGTTATTCCCCTTCATCTTACACCCTGTAATTACTATATACTTCTCAAGGCATCTACTCAAATAGTTTTCATTGGAATCCTCAAAAATTTGGTTCACATTGTCGACACTATAATATGCAAATGTGCATGCAACTGTTTCGTCATAATTTGTCTGTTTCCTGAATTATTCCCCTTTGTTTTGCCCCAAAACATCTATATTTAAAAATCTCTTGTGAAAAGGATCCTCTGAAATCTGGTATACGTCACCATAGTTGGAAGTTGAGATGTGAATGTTTTTTGAACCGCTGAATTTTATTATTTTCAGAAACTGCTAGGAGACATTGTAGTTTTTCAGTTTTTTGAGAAAGAAACAGCTTTCGATCGAGGAAAGGGGACTAGGACACAGAGCATTTCGGTTTACAAACAGGCAAGTTCAATACATGGATATTTTCTGTCTGGATTTTGTTCAAGAAACTTGTCAACAAGGTGCGTTTTCAATTGTTTTGACGAACATTTCTGAAGAAACGGCACTCTGTTTCACATTTGTAGACGATCTTCACACAATGAACTGTATTTTTTAGTAAATAAACACCAAACTTGCTTGAAATATTTTATGAAATATGTTTTAAATGGAGTGAACCAGGTCTGATTAGGTTTTCCCACACGTGACTCCAAATTGTTTTGAAAGTGGACCAAACGTGCAATGGTTACTCTGAATGTATATATCCGGAGTCGACACTAGGAACATGACAGTCTGCCAACGGATATATCCGGAGTCGACAGGACGAGGGTTAATTGCCATGTAGGTTAGCATTCTGAAATTTATGCACAAGTGGTTGTTCTTCTAATGTATGATAAATCATGCAGGTGTGTGGTGCTTACAAAATAACATTTCTGTTTTCTCTTGCAGGTTGATACACCAGAAGAAGGAGATCGTTACATAAAATCCATTAAACTGGAGGGAGCGCCCAGGCTGGTCTTCATCACAGACAAGACAAAACCCGATGGCTTTATCGATGTTCTGTTTCCAGCCGACAAATGTGTTCTTCATGGATTTGTCAAAAGTGTACCCATGGCAGTGCTATCATTACTATCATGATTGTATTATATGGCATGGATTTCATATCCTTGTGCATACTCTCGGATATTGGGCTTACAACAGCAACAGTTATTCAATGAACCCTTTGTAGAAGCCAAATCCCAGAAATATATCCAGTTCACTAACCGCTTGGAGAAAATCAAAGCTTAAACGCTGATCAACATATTCATTCAAGAGTTTTTGAACACTTTCTAGAAGCCGAATCCCGAAAATTCCTGAACATTCGGTCGTTTCAATGGAGAAAGTTATCGAGTGTAATTTGATGATAATCTCATCCACGAGATGAATAAATTGGAATTTTTTTTATTTGAAAACAGGTCTTGCCAGTTCTTTATACCTTCGTTTAATTTCTCAACACCATCATAGAGTTTTCTCAACACCCTTGTTTGATAATCTAAACACTCTAGAAATCTAAATGGAAAATTGTGTTTGAAAGTCATGTCTGTCAAATAAGTTGATTAAACGTGTTTAAGGCATTTAGAAATCAAACATGGGTATGGAGAAACTTTATAGGTGTTGAGAATCTAAACACACAAAACTAAACATCCATGTTCAATTCCTAAACAGACAATTCTAAACGCCATCTACATTCTAAATGCTCTAACGGTGTTTCTAAACAAACAATTCTAAACACCATTTAGATTGTAAATGCTCTAACGGTGTTTGAAAGTCATGTCTGTGAGGTGTTTAATTGGCATTGAGAATCTAAACGCCACCTTTTTTCAGTGTACAGGGCGAAAGTGGGTATGAGCCCGGCTGACGTCAGGCAGGGATGCGCACAATATGTTTTCGGCATTTCTGATTGGTTAAAATAGACGCAAGCTCTTGATGTGGCGGCACTTATGAATCTGTCCACAGGCTCCAGTTTTTTATGTTTCAATATGAATAGATCGGCGGTAAAACATCGTAATATTTGCTTACATTTTTGGATACGGGGAGATAAATCCTTCGTTCAGTGTATACATTAGTCACATGGTTTCTTCTCCTTTAATGTAAACAATTTACTTAGACTTTATCTGTATATGTGTGGCATTGCTTCAGTGAATCAGCAGAAAAGTCCATGGAAATTGAGTTTATTCACTGAGCTGGTATAGACAGTACCCAATCTTAATAAAGTAATATACTATCAATGCTCCCCAACCCAATCGTATATGACGCTATGTAGGCGACATATCCAAATGGGAAGCAGACAGGATTTAATTTTAATTAGATTTCTCTTTAATCTAACAATCATATTGATACGGATAAGATATGTTGTGCCATTTTGAGCTGCTAATGGACAGATATACAGCGCTATACTGTATATATGCACAATCAGTTCCGGACAAATACACAGCATACAAGTATGCACACTGGCACTGAATATATATCACTCTTAAAACTAAAGTGTTGTATACAACATTTATAATGTTGTAAATAAAACTTTGATAAGTGTGGAGGAGGGAAAACATTTGTAAATGTTAATTTAACACTTTCGAAAGTGTTGCTGGTTTCAACACTTTGTAAAGTGTTGGATTTCAACATTTTAAAAGTGTTATGATCTCGTTTCTAACCTTTATAAATGTTGAATTCTAACACTTGCAAGTGTTGGATTTGTGTCAATATTTAACACTTTAATAATGTTGTATCTCGTTTCTAACCTTTATAAATGTTGAATTCTAACACTTGTAAGTGTTTGATTTGTGTCGATATTTAACATTTGGTAAATGTTGACTTTCAGCACTTTGCAAGTGTTGGGATTCAACGCTTTGTAAACGTTGGTATTCAAAAAGGAGATGGCATGAAAAGGTGGCATTTTGGCCTATATACATGGTGCAGTTGAACTTTCATGTGAGAACTATAATCTTAATAAAATCAAGCTAGAACTTTCACATATTGTATACATATATTTTCTCGTCATTAGATTAAAACAATTATTTTCAGGACATTTTAATTTCTTGATTTCAACTGCACCATGTATACTTATGCCGCTTTATCGTACCATCTACTTTTAAGGCATTTCACAAAAATTGCTGGTTAAAATTTGCAACAGCAACACAGTAATCCTTCTATGATCAGTTTTCAACTCCCCAACATACAAATTGCTGTGGGAATGTAACTGTGGTACTTGTGTAAATGTAGGTCATATTCTCAGATAATGATTTAAAGAACATAACAAAATAAAGTTCACTTGCATTCAGTGACAGACGAATAAAAACAGGAGCGAGATTGAAGTCTGACCCCTTGACATCTGCAGGACATAATTGTAGTAATGCAAAGAATTAAACAGATTTGTGACAATGCATCGTTAAGATCTGTTAAGCAAGAAGCAGTGTATAAATTTTATAAAGTTTATGTTAGATATGACAAACTTGCAGAAGTACCATTTGTATGACAAACAAGAATAAAAAATAATGCAAGAGTATGCTTTACTGCTTTTTTAATGCAACAATATGGGAAGTGTTCATGAATATATTTTCACAATAAAATTCATTAAGCTCACTGTTACTTAGTTTCTCATGACCCTCTCACAGCTATATGTAAGGGCAAATGATTAGAGTTCATATGGGACTTTCAAAAGATCTCCTTTTCTTCATATTTACAAGCATTTGGTTTGGAGGATCCATAATTAATAATTGTCACACTCAGTATGTCTCTTTTTACAAGCAAGGTCATGAGAAACAAACAAACATTTAATGTAACCCATGACCAGAATGCATTTCATCATTGCTTATTATTCCTGTGACAAATGGGCCAGTTCTGATCCAGAATGTGTTAATTGTCAATGTCACTGATTTTGGACTTCTTGTCCACTTGCATATGCGATACAAGGTTTCTCAGGATTGAACCCAAAAAATCGGTCGATCACACAGATTTATGATAAGATTTGTTTCATTCGATCACATGCATGTGTGAACTAAGTCTGGTGCTCCTAGGCATAACCATTCTTGAGATACGGTGGTATAGCGAAAACAGACGGACGTATCCCCTGTTGATAGGAGGACAACACCCCCAGAAACCTAAGCCTTCTCATTCTTGAAATATGTTGGTAAAAACAACTGCTAGTAAGTGAATGTATGAGTGGAATATTTTCAGTCCAAATGAGTCACAGACTGATGGTGATCCAGACAAAAACTGACACAATCAGAATTCACCGAACACAAGAGCTTTGACATGAGACAACGCAGATTTTGGTGATCATCTCTCTAAATCTGATTGGCAGTCTCTCTTTCTCAGAGTCTCAGAGTCATAGTCTCGAGGAGTAAAAAGAATGAGGTTAGTTGATCAGCATATTCCAGATTGAATTTATTATGCAGCTCGAAAAGCCTATCAACTGCAAAAGTTATGTCGTTCCTGCAAGGTATCGCAACGCTGTCGACGATGATGAAATATTAGGATACTGCATTACTCGTTCCCAGGCAAAGGACATATGGCTGTGACCTCCTGCTTCTAGGTAGTGAACTGCACTGGTTCCAACCTGAAAAAGAGTGTAAGATGATTCTATTTCAAAATTTGCAATCAACCAGTCTAATAGTAACTGAAGTTCAATCTAACTCAAGATATATGCACTTAAGCATCTTCACATGGTGATGACAGTGTGTAACAAATTTCTAAAGAATCTAGAATCTTAGTCGCACAACCCTACCCCAGAAAGTTAGGTAGGTAGGTAAATACATATATTTATTCGAAGGTCAGGTTTTCCTTTCGCGGTGGATGGAAGAGTTAAGGTGATTTGGTCCAGATACCAAGTTCTTATGAAAATGCCATGAGAAAACTACTGTTTGCATCGATTGTCAAAATGATTTCTGAGAAGATAACGAATCCTCGACATCGACATCCTTGAACAAGGGAAACCCCCACCATATACTCGGGTCAATCCTAGAATACAGGCGAAAACTGCATTCCTCTATGGATTGGGGCATGGAATATTTGCCTTCACAATGTGTGATACAGGGGCCGCGGATAGATATAGATCAATGTTATAAGTCCTATCTTAGATAGCACCAGTCCAACATTTAACAAGGCCGGTATAGAGTTCAGCCCCTCCACTTTCAAATGTGCTTCGCGGCTCCTGTGATACATGTTCACATCGCCGACTGCCGGAGAGCAAAATACTTGCTTGGCGAGCATTTTACGTTTGTTCACCTAAGAGTGGAGACAGGGGAGACAACTCTGACATTCCAAAATAAAATGATGACCTGTCTGAGAATCAGCGGAAAAAGTTCCCAGTCTACGAATTTTTGGACCCAGTCAGGGTGTAGTGGATAAGGGCAATCAATGCAGTATCAGATATCAGATGGCCACTGTTAATTGTTTGTTTCTCGTAACCTTGCTGGTAAAAATATACATGCTGAGCGCGATAATTATTAATTATTAACTTGCAAATCAATCGTGTACAAATATGAAGAAACTGAGCAAGTTTTACTCATGAAAATGTAAATCCTCATGGATTTTAATTATTTGCCCTCAAAATATAGATGAGGGCTGGTTACGGGGAAACGGAACATTAATTATCAGCGGCCTATGCTATCTGAAAATATCAGCATATGGGGTCGGGCGAGGCTTAGTTTCGAGATACAGGGTGGAGCTCTGTTCCGGGGGTGGCGGGAGAGGTGGATATACCCCCAGGGTGTAGTGGATGAGTGCAATCAATGCAGTATCAGATATGCTATCTGAAAATATCAGCATATGAGGTCGGGCGAAACTTAGGTTTGGAAATACAGCCAGGGTGAAGCTCAGTTCCGGGGGCGGGGTGGGGATATACCCCAGGGTGTAGTGGACGAGTGGTGGTGGTGGTGGGGGGGATTTGGCTCAATGTCACACCTCAAATTTGTTTCACTCATATGGTGACAGTCATAGTGGACGAGTGTAGTCAAGGCAGTATCTGATATCATGCTATCTGAAAATATCAGCATATGGAGTCGGGTGAGACTTAGTTTCGGAAATAGAGGGAGTTAGGCTATGTTCCGAGTGTGGGGAAGAGGGGAGATACCCCCAGGATGCAGTGAATGGATGGAGTCCATGCAGCATCTGGTATGGCATCTGAAAATATCAGTATATGGGGTCGGGCGAAGCTTAGTACGCATAATACATGGTAGAGCTCAAACTTTTACAAAATCTTGAACACAAAACTTGTATCCTGAAATGTTGATGACGAACAATCAGCCAGCCAGACATCAAGCCATAGGACGGCTATTGCTTCGCAATCCGTCCAAGATGAGATTGATCTAATCAAAACCCCTCGGCTTTCCCCAAGTGATTGAGACCCATGTGTAGTGTGAATTGGGGAAGAGATAGTTCTATGTGAGATGATTAAGATATACCGGTAGTTGGTTACATTCAGGCATAGGACAGAAATAGAAAAATTATATATCTGTAAAGGGGCATAACTTTGTAAAATATGAGTCGAGGGGTGCAACTTTCGACAGGTGTCTGACTTAGCACTCTGTAAAATAAGAATCGAGACAAATAAGCTGTACCGAACACGGATCTGCAGATATAACTTGTACATTCAGCTACAGATAACAAAATCGGAGATTATTACATCCGAAAGGGGCATAACTCCATAAGCAAAGGCGAGTAATCCTTTGTTGGCTAGTAGAATACAACAATAAGTTCCCAAAATATAGTAGCTATACCGAACGCAGTTCTGTAGATATAGTTGGTTAAATTCAGGCATATAGGACAGAAATAAAAATTAATATATCAGTAAAGGGGCATAACTCTGTAAAGTATGCGCAGAGGGGCACCACTTTCGATAGTCATCTGACTTAGCACTACTGTAAAATAAGAACCGAGACGAATAAGCTGTACCGAACACGGATCTGCAGAAATAACTTGTACATTCAACTACAGATAGCAAAATCGGAGATTATTACATCCGAAAGGGGCATAACTCCATAAGCCGAAGCGAGTAATCCTTTGTTGGCTTGTAGAATACAGGAATATAAATAAGTAACCAAAATATAGTAGCTATATCGAACACAGTTCTGCAGATATAGTTGGTTACAGAATAGGGATATAGGACAGAAATAGAAATTAATAGATCTGTAAAGGGGCATAACTCTGTAAAGTATGGGCTGAAAGGCGCCACTGTCGATTGGCGTCTGACTTAGTACTCTGTGAAATAAGAAACAAGACGAATAAGCTGTACCGAACACGGATCTGCAGATATAACTTGTACATTCAGCTACAACTAACAAAATCGAAGATTATTACATCCGAACGGGGCATAACTCCATAAGGCGAGGCGAGTAACCTTTGTTGGCTTGTAGAATACAACAATATAAACAATATAACTTGGAAAGTTGATATGTGTATGTGGAAAGAGACGTTCATCTGGAATTGTTGAGACAATTCGAGGAGGTTTGGGAAGCAGTAATGGGTAGTCTAACACTGGAATGTAAGTCTGTAGTTGTATATGGATTTGTGGATGGTGAGGTTTATAAATCGATGAGTGGAATAGATCAAGATATCGCGTTCACAACACAGATGGGTACAATATGGGTGAGTGAAATCCAAATGGTCAATGGCAGCCATCTTGGATTACATACTACCTCAATGAAAATCAATACCAATCGCTGTCTAACTGATGTGAAGCACCGTCTCGAGTTTGAAGTTGATTGGTCAAATTGTTGTCGAGATATCACGTTCACAAGATCCGAGACGGATGGAATCCAATATCGTCAATGGCAGCCATCTTGGATTATGTACCTCAGTGAAAATCAATACCAATGGCCGTCTAATTGATGTGAAGCACATTCTCAAGTTTGAAGTCGATTGGTCGAACTGTTCTCGAGATATCGCGTTCACAAGATGTGGGATGGACAGAATCCAATATGGTCAATGGCAGCCATCTTGGATTATGTACCTCAGTGAAAACCAATACCAATGGCCGTCTAACTGATGTGAAAAACCTTCCCAAGTTTGAAGTCGATTGGTTGATTTGTTTTTGAGATATCGTGTTAAAAAGATGTGGAACGGAGTGAATCCAATATGGTCCATGGCAGCCATGTTGGATTACGTACTTCAGTGGAAATCTATACCAATGGCCGTCTAACTGATGTGAAGCACCTTCTCAAGTTTGAAGTCGATTGGTCGAATTGTTCTTGAGATATCTCGTTCACAAGATGTGGGACGGACAGAATCCAATATGGTCGATGGCGGCGATCTTGGATTACGTACCTCAGTGAAATCAACACCAATGGCCGTCTAACTGATGTGAAACACCTTCTTAAGTTTGAAGTCGATTGGTCGAATTGTTCTTGAGATATCGCGTTCACAAGATGTGGGACGGACAGAATCCAATATGGTCGATGGCGATCATCTTGGATTACGTACCTCAGTGAAAATCAATACCAATGGCCGTCTAACTGATGTGAAGCACCTTCTCAAGTTTGAAGTCGATTGGTCGAATTGTTCTCAAGATATCGCGTTCACAAGATGTGGGACGGACGGTATGACGGAAGGACGGACGTCTAGCATTTCCAAGTCCTCCCACCACTTCGTGGAGGAGGACAACAAGTTTCCAAAATATTGTAGCTATACTGAACACGGTTCTGCATATATAGTTGGTTGCATTCAGGCATATAGGACAGAAATAGAAATTAAAAAATCTGTAAAGGGCAGAACTCTGTGAAATATGGGCCGAGGGAAGCCATTTTCGATAGGCGTCTGACTTAGCACTATATAAATAAGTGTTGAAAATATGGCGGTTTTGCCTAAAATGCGGTAACGGACATGGCGACGACAATACCCTGAGGCCAAAATGGCCGAGGGGTAAAAACTGAATGTACATGTATGTACTTAGACAGTCTCCTTTGGAATTCATTCTGCACAAATTGAAGTGTTCTTCTTGGTGCATTGTATTACTAAATTCTGGAATGAAGTCCATACTCTGTAATTGAGGATGCAATATCAAACAAGCAATGTACAGATGTATGTGAAAAGACAAGCTCAAAAACCAAGAGGCTTTCCGTTGCCAGGTGTTTGAGACAACTGGACTTTGACCATGAGCCATAAACTGTTCTCAACTATGTCATGGTTTTCTCAAGACTGTCCATCATATTAACATTTGATGTCAACCCATATTCAAAGTGTTAATGCATGAACACAAAATATCTTTTCTTTACTTTGTTTCTTTACTCGAAGTTGCGGTGAAAGGGATATTAAGGCTGGACATATCATGGAATGCTGCAGTAATCTTTATGAATAAGTGGGGGCCCTGGGGG
>JAVTVY010025614.1:0-10371 GCA_036873755.1 Hanleya hanleyi
AAAATTTAGGACACAAGGACGAGGATTACTAGGGTGTTGGGGGCAGAACCAATTATTAAGGAAATTGGGTTGGAGAGAAATTCGATGGGTGATATATTAAATGTTGAGTGAATGGGGAGGATGAGTGGCTATGGGAGATTTAATTATGAATGTTCATGGTGATAATCAATCAAAGTTGCCACTAAGAATCGATCCGAGAAGAGAGAATGAGGGGGCTTGACAGATGGAAATATTATGTGATACTTCTGTAGTTACGGGAATTAAGAGAAGGTATATTGTTTAATAAGAATGTGGGGATTAAACAGTGTCTATGTGACATTGTTAAGAGGGATCATGTGTAGGGCGGGTTGGGGGAAACGGGTTGAACGGCGTGTTCGCACGACCTGTGCCCATCGCGGTGCGATGGAGTGCCCAAGTACATCCATCCATCCATCCACCACCTATCAAATAACTGTTCTTTTGAACGAGCAAATTCTACAGTCTGAGAGTTTTCTTTTTCACAACTACGAAACTTTTGTCTATAGGCTTCAGGAACTAATTCATAACCTTTAAGGATTAAATCCTTCGCTGTATCATAATTTGATGCTTGCTGTACCGTCAATTGAGTGTAGATGTCCCTTGCCTTTCCGATCAAAATACTTTGAAGAAGTCAACTCCAATTTTCTTTTGACCAGTTTAAATTTTCAGCAATTTTCTCAAAATGCAGAAAATACGAGACGTATTTGACTAGCCACATCAAATTTTGATTGTGATTGTACAGGTGCATGTGCAGGAGGACTTGTTTGCGACTGTAATTCCATGTGCTTCATTTCTAACTGAAACTGTCTTTCTTTCTCTTTCTCTCTTTCTGCTTTTTCTGACGTTTCTCTCTCTACTTCTTTGCCTTTTTCTATCTCTACTTTTTCTCTCTCTAATTCTAATTTCTTTAATGATTTTTTTAACTGCTGTTGCAATTCCAATTTCCTTATTTCCAAATCATCAGCTTTTTCCTAAGTTAAATCAAAATCACTTTCATCCCAAATTTGTTTGCTAAGAAAATGTTTAATAATGAATTTCTTAATTTCTTGCTTTCTCCAAGATGTTTTAACTTTAATTTGTAGGAATTTACACAGCGCGAACAAATCCTCTTTGCGTAGTTCGTTGAATTCCTCCTCACTAGGCTCTAAGGCAAACTGTGCTGGGTCAAATGACATGCTGATAGCATACTTCCTGACTTCACAAATTTTGACAATGTTGTAAAGCTATATCAATTTAGAACTATGTGGCAAAGCTGCCAGCTGATCAATAATTTAAACAAACTCTCCCGGACGCCAGGCCCCCAATATCTGTTACGTCAACAAAACGTAACAGAAAGATGTGTGAAGTCAAGGATTAACAATCAAATATTTATTTACAATACTAAAACCATATACAATTCAAGTAAGGTTAATACAACAAATAAATGTGTGAAATATAGTCTTACTGTTCAATGGTATACCGGTGTGCACTTTAGAGTCCTTGTTGGCGCGCACAAATCACTCTTCTGTATGATGATAATCCAACACTGCTCAGTTGTACAGTCCCAGTAAATGTCAAATATCCAATGTCCGTTAACAAACAGCGTATGTTATGCAGCTGCCAAAAGTTAATACACAAGAATAAATAATCCAGCAGTCTGTAGTTACAGGCAAAGGTAAAATCCAGATAGTAACACAGTATAACAGATCCACATAAAAGCCAGTTTGAATTCCCTCCTGAATAACTGACTGAATGCGCTATTTATACTCTATGAGGCATCCTAAATCATTCTACCCAATCAAGAAGCTTCTAGAATACACAGTGTTACCGCATCATCTGACCTAGATACAATTTACAACAACCTTCTAGAAAGCTCCAAGTGGCTGACCCACAAAATAATACGTAAAGAAGCCTGCGTCAGCTCTATATTCTAGAAACATCCACAATCACTAACAATAGATCACAATACCATGACAGTTTGGACATGAGGGCAACATGGTAGTTACTTCCCCTTGAAACTGACGTCACTGGTCCCACCGTCATAACGTCCTCAACATCTGTCTCAACGCACCCAACGCCCGTCTTCAGGCAGTGATGCCCTAACGCCGGTGTGAGTAAGAACACACACACGCATACACAAACGCACACACATAAAGATTTCAGGTCAATCAATTTTTTATCGGAGTATCTCCCATGCAGGTGGCAGCACTACAGCCCCTTGATGAGTTGGATACAGCTTCTCCTATCCGGAATAAGATTTCCAGATTCTCAAATGCACCAACGCATTGTTTAAAGCTGGCAAATACATCACAGTGGATGTGGAGGCGCGTCTCCGTATCAGTACCGACGCCGAATGAGTGCCTCGATGTCATCGAATTTGTCCGCCAGTTTGTTCCAGGCGATAGTGGAGAGTTCCAGATTTTATTCCTCTTTTCATTTTCTAGGATGATGGAGTGTTCAATTAGGCGAGTAGTGCTAGATTCGTATGAATGGCCCATATTTCGGTTCGACCTTCAGATGGACAATAAGGACCAGTGAGTGTACAAGCATCAGCCGCTCTCATGGCTTGATGTGCGACCCCGGCTATTTCGCTCTCCCGTCGATTCCCAGGTGGACATGAAGATGTGGGTGGATCAGCGATAAAATTGAAGTCATCATTCTGATACGTGGTCTTCGAGATATAGCCCACACGACCCTAGCCTTGCTCTGAAGGTGTGCCTCCCACAGGTAGGGCTCCATCTGTAATTAGTATTCATCTCGGTGAGTAAGCTGGTGTAACTAGCCATCCTCCCCACAGCGCATGCTCCATTTCACATTTAGCCACATCCAGGCTCATTTATCCAACCATCTCGCTGGGGGTCTAATAATACCCCAACCATCTGTCAGATGTTTGCAACCTTCAAACAGGGTTATCTCCCCTTCTGTCAGTCGATTGACTGGGCGATAACCCTGTTTTGAGGTTGAGATTTTTGGACAGGATTCCCGACCGCACGCACATCACCGGGAGTGATCTCATATATAGTAAAATGAAGGTTTTTCCGAACATTTCGATTACTTTTCAAGTCTGCATAATACCTCATAATAAAGAATCATCTGGAGATTATTTTCCCCGTTTATCTGGACAGAGCATATGAAAAATAGTTCGCTCATGTGCAGAACGAAAGAAGTTGTTAGGCCGAATTCAAACCGAACCGAGCGTACGTGGGTTTTGCCCGATACGTCATAGCAACGTAGTAAAGGTCAACTTCCGGTATTTGAGGCAGGGATGGTAAATGAGCCTGTGAAATGGTGCATGCGCTGTGGGGAGGATGTCATTTATCATCCCTGCCTCCAGTAGCAGAAGTTGATCTTCACTACGTTGCTAAGACGTATGGGGGGGAAACCCACGTACACACGGTTCAGTTTCAATCCGGCCGAACAACTTCTTCAGTTTTGCACATGAGCTAACTATTTTTCATATGCTCTCTCCAGATAAACAGGGAAAATAATCCCCAGATAATTCTTCTTAACGCTAGGTCAACAGAGGTATTATGCAGACTTGAAAAGTAATCGAAATGTTCGGCAAACATCTATTTTACTTTTTATGATGTCACTTCCGGCGATATGCGCGCCGCCGGGAATGCTGTCCAAAAATCTGACTGGTGGCTGGGGTATTCATTCTCGTCTCGCGAGACTCCCTACTGCGAGAAAGAGTCTCACGCGTAAATGGGAGCCATCCCCCCAAAATTTGGGGGGTGAGTAGGCGGCGTATGATTATCTGGCTTGTCACTGACCTGCTGACTCCGCCGAGTTAGAAGCGAATTGCTAAACATAACGTGGGCTATATAATTGGGAAATGACTCTTTCCGTTTCGGAGCATATCAATCGCGAACAAATTATTGTCGGTATGTATACTTGGCCGTGAAAGCGAGTTATCTAATACAGGAAGTAGTTCGCGGGTAGACACGGCTCGCTTTGAGAATGATGTCATGCTGCCTCGCTTTGAGATTGGAGATTCAAAAATGTCACCAGTTTACATGAGAGTCGCTTTGGTCTCCCGCGGGTAGACACGGCTCTCTTTGAGAATGTGGGGTATTATTACACCCCCGGCGAGGTGGTTGGTAACTAGCCTGATTGGTTTGGTAGTCAATTTAGTAAAAAAAGATCCAAAACCGGTCGATTTCATAGCGTCAGAAGAGAGAAAGCTATGTGGAATATCAATGACGTCAGGAGATAATTGTCTAGCACGGGGATTGAACGATTCTGCATCTGTCGATCAACCTCTCACCTCCCATTGGCTAGTCACACGTCGGTCAATCACATCCTCAATGAAACCCATATATAGTTAGATCACCGACTGGCTGCTGGTTCCACCACCAATGACACGAGCCATACAGAGTTTAGAACGCCGATAGGTTGCTCGCTCCAAACCCCACTCCGACCAATTACTTTCATGCCGCACTCCATCACCCAAATTATGTACAGCCCAACTGAACATCAGCTTTCACACTGATAGTTTCGTGAACCCCCACCCGTCAGTCACTCTATGAACCCACTCCATGACACTTATGCACTCCATGACCCCTGGCACCACTTCTGAACTCTAAGACCACACTGCTGCTCTGTAACAAAACACTGTAAAAAGCACTACAATGCCACTCTATAACACTGAATCAGTGCCATATAACATCACGCTGATGTTCTAAGACACTAGATTGTTGCTTAGTAACACTACAGAAGGTCTGTATAGCTATGTATGAGTGATGTCTGTGAGGCTATGGGTAAGATCTGTACAGTTGCGTATGCAGAATGTGTGTCGGTCTACTGATTTGTGATTAAGGTATGTAAGAAAGTGACGTCATCACTGGATTGGGAAGCGACGCCATTGCACGCATACGCACATGTCTGGTGGTACACCCCGTAGGGTATAGGTACACCAGGGTGCGGGAGTACCACTGGACGCGTGCGCATGTGTGCGATGATGTCACTTCCAGCGATGTCCGGTTATGACGTAACCTTTCAGGGGCCAGTGGTCAAAACATGTGCGTGTGATCTGATGGCTGACAAGTCAATGATTTAAGGGGTTACGACAGGGCGTTAAGGGGTTAAGAAGGCGTACATCCAAATGCGCCATTGCATCAGGAAAACAGCCATGATTATCTATGAACAGTATAGTTTGCTCTTACTTCAACTGAAAGGCGACTCCACGCAAAGGTTCATCATGAAGGCCAAGCGTACGAGGATATGGGGCTACCCCCCACCGAGGCCCTGCAAATGAGATCAAAATACGCAAACAGCTGTTCCAGGACATTAGCCATTACAGTATCCCGGCCTACCCCACAGCGATTAAAACAACGGAACCAGAGCGAACATGACTGATGGTTGACCAAACACCAAATGGCGGCTTTTGATTGGACACGAGTAGCCTAGCATACATCTAACGGGAAAGAACGAATAAGACAGCTGCAGGACAAAATGGCAGCTTCTGATTACTTGAATTAACATACCCAACGCGGCTCCTCCAGCTTGGATATGATGTAGCATTGGGGAGAATAAAATATAAGAAAACTTGTGAACGCATTGATCTTTCTTTCATGTCGGCACCATGGCGTCAAGACATTGGGACGGGCGTTAAGATAGCCATTAAGGCGCCAAGATAGGTATTGAGGCGCTGCGTGGCGATTCCCCTTCTCTTACTGCATGTATTCTATGCAAATAACCTTGCCTGGGACATAGCATCTCCGAAAGTGCCCGTTCTCTACTACACATCAGTCTCACCCCCAATCTGGTTCTACCAGACATGATCTATAAACAGTTTTTCCCAGAAAAATGTATCTTGACCTGTAGCGATGTAGCGATGACCCACAAAACGGTTTTTTCCATAAAAAAACCTGTACAATGTCCCGGCGTCGAGCGATGACGTCATCGGGGACCACCAAGTCTTAGCATGTTTGATTCCGTGGTGTGAATGGCTTGATACATACACCTTGTGAACACATTATCATTATATAAAAGCATGATACAATCTCTCCCAAAAAGTAACGAGAGATCCTGAAGGATCTTGGCGCCCACCATTGTCCGATAATTGTAAGCTGATGACAAGAGGATCTTTTTGTCCATTGTTACTAAGAACAAACGATTGATCTGTAATTTTGTTTACAGAATTTCGAATCTGAGCGAAGAAGATCGAAAAAGGGACACTGGAAAACACCAAGATATCATTTTTAAGGAGTTTCAAGACTTGTAGAAACTGTACTTATGTCGGTTGTTATAGTACAAGAGAAAAGAGCAAAGTTAGTCTGAAAGTGAATGTCCGAAGGATCCTTCGTCTTCGTTTTATAGTATTTTGTTTTTTCATGTGTCATCATTGGGTACTGGAAGCGAAGACAAATCTCTTTGATCCTTTGGCATGAGCTATGAAACCTACTTAAGATTTTACAATTAGGAACGAATGCTAATTCTGTTCCGTTTACTGTGCTAGTTTGAGATATCTCTTTTAAGATACCATGCTCGAAAATAATAAGATGGTACAATACTTAATACTGAAGGGATCCGCGCAGTAATGTTGAAACTTCGAAAGTGTCTGAATCCTGATTATCTCCCTTGGATCGAAGCACGCAGTAGTCTACAGTTGTCGAGTTGTAACGTTGTGTCACAAGAGTGACGTCCCTTCATGTAGCCGACCCGTCGGCAGACGAAACAGTGGGGCAGTTCACTGGACTGAAGAAAACTGATTTAAAATTTGAAGAAATACATTTTTTAATTCCGAATTATTTGAACCTCTTGATATGGAAGGTGAAGGTATGGATACTACCGTATTAATTTGAAGCGTAACTTGGATTTTCGAATCGGACCAAAAAAGGTATCTTGCACAAGTGGACAACAAGGGGAACCTGTGTACCAAATTTGAGAAAGATCCATGCAGTAGTTCCTCAGAAATCGCGATAACAAGGTTTCATGGGGAAATCCAAGAAGGCTGCCTGGTGGCCATATTGGATTTTCGGATCGGACCAGAAGAGGTATCTTGCACAACTAGACCCCAAGGGGAACCTGTGTACCGAATTTGAGAAAGATCCATGCAGTACTTCTTCAGAAATTATGATAAAGTTTCATGGGGAAATCCAATATGAGCGCTTGGTGGCCACATTGAATTTTCGAATCGGACCGAAAAGGGTATTTTGCACAACTAGACCCCAAGGGGAACCTATGTACCAAATTTGAGAAAGATCCATGCGGTACTTCCTGAGAAATCACGATAACAAATTTGCATGGGGAGATCCAAGATGGCCGCCTGGTGGCCATATTGGATTTTCGAATCGGAAAGAAAAAGGTATCTTGCACAACCAGACCCCAAGGGGAACCTGTGTACCGAATTTGAGAAAGATCTATGAAGTAGTTCCTCAGAAATCGCGATAAGGTTTCATGGGGAAATCCAAGATGGCTGACTGGTGGCCATATTGGATTTTCGAATAGGACCAGAAAAGTTATCTTGCACAACTAGACCCCAAGGGGAACCTGTGTACCGAATTTGAGAAAGATCCATGGAGTAGTTCCTGAGAAATCGCGATAACAAGGTTTCATGGGGAAATCCAAGATGGCTGCCTGGTGGCCATATTGGATTTTCGAATCGGACCAGAAAAGGTATCTTGCACAACTAGACCCCAAGGGGAACCTGTGTGCCAAATTTGAGAAAGATCCATGAAGTAGTTCCTCAGAAATCGCGATAACAAGGTTTCATGGGGAAATCCAAGATGGCTGCCCGGTGGCCATATTGGATTTTCGAATAGGACCCGAAAAGGTATCTTGCACAACTAGACCCTAAGGGGAACCTGTGTATCGAATTCGAGAAAGATCCATGAAGGAGTTCCTGAGAAATCGCGATAGCAAGTTTCCATGGGGAAATCCAAGATGGCCACCTTGTGGCCATATTGGATTTTCGAATCGGACCAGGAAAGGTATCTTGCACAACTAAACCCCAAGGGGAACCTGTGTACCAAATTTGAGAAAGAGCCACGCAGTAGTTCCTGAGAAATCGCGAGAACAAGGTTTCATGGGGAAATCCAAGATGGCTGCCTGGTGGCCATATTGGATTTTCGGATCGGACCAGAAGAGGTATCTTGCACAACTAGACCCCAAGGGGAACCTGTGTACCGAATTTGAGAAAGATCCATGAAGTAGTTCCTGAGAAATCGCGAGAACAAGGTTTCATGGGGAAATCCAAGATGGCTGCCCGGTGGCCATATTGGATTTTCGAATCGGACCAGAAAAGGTATCTTGCACAACTAGACACCAAGAGGAACCTGTGTACTGAATTCGAGAAAGATCCACGAAGTAGTTCCTGAGAAATTGCGATAACAAGTTTTCATGGGGAAATCCAAGATGGCCGCCTTGTGGCTATATTGGGTTTTCGAATCGGACCAGGAAAGGTATCTTGCACAACTAAACCCCAAGGGGAACCTGTGTATCAAATTCGAGAAAGATCCACGGAGTAGTTCCTGAGAAATTGCGATAACAAGTTTTCATGGGGAAATCCAAGATGGCCGCCTTGTGGCTATATTGGGTTTTCGAATCGGACCAGGAAAGGTATCTTGCACAACTAAACCCCCATTAAGGTGCAGGAATGGTTATTATTGTCTCGCATGCTATTTAGCAGATCTGCTACTTCGCAAATAATTTCTAAAATCAGTGATATTCAGAAAGGGGTGTGCTATTTTGAAGATAATTTCTAGGATTACTGCTAGTTATATAGCACTTTGACTTGCCTGTTCTCAAATGAAATATATTGTATAATTAGCACAAATGCTAAATATTCAATATTTCTTTCTAAATTGCAGCCAGAAGAAATATTCAATATTCATGATAACTCGCAAACGCAAATTGTCGGACTGCCTCTCCCGAAAGAAAATGTATTGTATAATTAGCACAAATGCTAAATATTGAATATTTCTTCTAAATTGCAGCCATGATAAATATTGAATATTTCTTCTAAATCGCAGCTCCAAATTGTCCGATTGCCTCTCCTTCAAGAAAATATATTGTATAATTAGCACAAATGCTACATATTTTCAATATTGCAAGGACTGATGATTAAGGAGGTTTAAGGCAGTCCTACCCCTTATTTGCTGGTCTGTGCATCTCCTCTGACAATAACAGGGATTATTCTATCGTTCTTCCTGGTTAAACAACGCGCATGCGCTGTTATGTAAGGATTTTTAAGACAGTCGCAAGTACATTTTCATTTGTGGTCTGTGCAACTCCACTCAGACAATAACAGATTATTCTATCGTTCTTCCTGGTTAAACAACGCGCATGTGCTGGTATATAGACTGTTTAACCCTATATGGCCTGGGCTTTTGGAGACCTGTCGTGGCCTAGGGCGGGGGGGGGGCGGAATGGCTCCCCCTAATTATTTTTCTGACCCCTTGACCTAGGGGGCTGAAACTTACCACACTATATCCTTGGGTCAAGCTCTACCACAAAATGTAAAAAAATCCAAGATGGCCGACTTGATGACGTCACAGTGACGTCATTTTATAGTAGATTATAAATGTGCTAAATATTGAATATATTGTCTTTTCTCTGAAAAGACTCGTGTGGATATTTAACTGCGAATCTCATCTATTTAGTATAGATTATAAAAGTGCTCAATATTGAATATATTGTCTTTCCCAGACGCCAGCTACATGTTTAACTGCGAATCTTTTCTAATTATATGATATTATCAAAGTGCTAAATATTGAATATATTGTCTTTCCCAGACGCCAGCTACATATTTAACTGCGAATCTTTTCTAATTATATGATATTATAAAGGTGCTAAATATTGAATATATTGTCTTTTCCAAGACGCCAGATAGATACTTAACTGCGAATCTCTTCTAATTAGATGATATTATCAAAGTGTTAAATATTCAATATATTGTCTGCTGTCAAACGTCACCTACATATTTAAATGCGAATATATTCTAATTAGATGATATTATAAAGGTGCTAAATATTGAATATATTGTCCTTTCTCCGACACGGTGTTACAGATATTTTGATGCGAATCTCTTCTAATTATATTAAATTATAAAAGTGCTAAATATTGAATATATTGTCTTTTCTCCGAAAAGGGTCTTGTGGATATTTAACTGCGAATCTCTTCTAATTATATGATATTATCAAAGTGCTAAATATTGAATATATTGTCTTTCCCAGACGCCAGCTACATATTTAACTGCGAATCTTTTCTAATTATATGATATTATAAGGGTGCTAAATATTGAATATATTGTCTTTTCCCAGACGCCAGATAGATACTTAACTGCGAATCTCTTCTAATTACATGATATTATCAAAGTGCTAAATATTCCATATATTGTCTGCTCTCAAACGTCACCTATATATTTGAATG
>JAVTVY010025615.1:0-11041 GCA_036873755.1 Hanleya hanleyi
ACATGGCATGTGTCTTTCAGCAGGTTTCAAAAGCGAAACTAAGTCACGAGCTCGGCCCTGTCTGCATCTAATTTCTATCCACAGTGTAGACTACCACGTGGCAGGCATGTGTCTGTCAGCTTTGCACAGACTGTTTTGCCTATCCTCGGTTCAGGGCCGGTGCACTGTTATGTAATAAACCAATAGTGGCCAGGAAACAGCTTTACCATACTTGAAGGAGTTGGAATGTAAGGGTTACCCGCAAGCTTCCTCGCTCCAAGGTTGTTGCTCCATGGGGAGCTCCGCACGGAGCTAGCAGCAGAGGTGGCATGCGGAGCTCCTCGCGGAGGAATTACCTCGGAGCGCGGAGCTTGCGGTTAACTGTTGCTCATTGTCACTCCCGCCGTCTCTAAATTTCCAGGCGGCGTGTTCAACATCTCAGATTTTTTCAATCGTGATTTTAATGGAATCACAAGGAAATGGCGAATGAATTATACAGCCGGAGTCACAATAGCCAATCCTGAATGAATGGAAGCGATTTACGTGTCCCATTCCCGTAAGTTAACCCATTTGTCTGTTCAGTCGCTGACCACGTGCTGCGGACAGTCATAGATATGTCACTCTGACTGCAATCTCGTTGAGTGGTACAGTACTGTTTGACGGCACACTATTATAATTACGTAACCGTTTTGCGAAACCAATTGGTTACGTAAAAATTAACATCATAACCGAACGATAGGTTACGTAAGCCAAAATTACCGTAACCGATTTTTTGGTTACGTCAATGAACTAATTTTCGAGGCCTGATGTCAATTACAAAGACAAATATTTCCCCTAATTTCTGCAAAATTAAAATTGCCAAAAGCTTTGTTGTTGACTGAACCATGTGAAATTCACATGGTTAGATGGCATGTGTGACTACATATATGGTAGAACATTTTATCGTTTTGCTAGATGAAATTTTACTTGTCGCATGGACAGGTAGATTTGTTTTTCACTTGTCCGTGGCAGATAGACAGGCATTATTTCGACTGCTGTAACTAAAACACACCAAATCTGGTAAACCATATAAACTTAAGTTTATAGTCATCTTAGCTTAACTTAGATTTAGTGACTGTGTTTTTATTTGCCCGATTTGGCAAAATTCTACGCGGCATACATTTGTAATGGCTTCACATTCACGTAAAACCTAGGCGCGTGGCGACGCGAAACATAGAATCAATATTCCCCGGCCTTGTGATCTTATTGCCCTGGCCTGAAACTAAGTGTCGGACGGGTCTTTTGTCCATTTGTCCTCTGTTTATCTGTTGCCCCATATCCTGTCAAGCAGCTGATGTTAACGTACGTGAAACAAACAATTATTGTTAAAAAATATTCACAATATTATTCACAATTCAACCCCTGTTTTATATATTTTTAAGAAAAAAAAATAGAATTTTTTTAAATGTTACACATGGCCCATGGGATGAAAGAAATAACTACAACCGGCTAGCATGACTGCCCGGTTATTGGACACTTTTTATGAATAAGAGTCTGCAGGTCGGCCATGCAACCACGTATGGCCGAGAAATTAACACTGAATAAAGGACTACATCTTTAGTGATAAATCTTCCTAAAAAAAATATTGAAGAAAAAATACGGGGAGAGACTGGGAATAGTTGAAACGCAGGGACCATCCACGGTATGAAAATGCAAGTTTGCGCCCAGTTATTGGACACTTTTTCAGTGATTATTTGAAACTAGATTTATTTGAAACTAATCCACTTACTGTAAAATTGTTTGTCCCACAGTCTTTAGTAAACATCCAAGAATATTTAAACATGAATCCGCACTGTAGCCCACAAATGAGTTTTGGAATGAACGTCGAAGATTCAACTGGTCCCAAATTTGGCAGTTTTTGGGAGTGTCCATTATCCTTGGATGTCAATCAGTGCTATTGCCACTGTGAGCCACATGTCATGCTATCGTGAACTGGCTGCTCCCGGAAATGTTCTGCTTTTAGACGGAGCGGCGGGGAGAAATGTACATCGTCTGCCAAACTCCGGTCGTGTTGCACACTGAGATTCAGACTGAAGATTCTCCATATTTGTGGGAACATTTTCAGCCAAATTTCGTTGAATTTAATAAACCTGCAATAAGGAATGAAACTCTGAAACTGAAGGAAATTTTCTGACGCATTTTTTCACCCAAATTTGTGAGACTATTTCCGACCCGCATGAGAGCTTAACGTGCACAAATTCCGTGAGTAAACAGAAATTTATCAGCGTGTCTTTGTAACTCAACTGTAAAATTAAATTTGTATTACAGTTGTCATGTAATATTCCCAGAAAATAGCCCCGCTGAGTATAGGTGTCCAATAATAGGGCCTGTCCAATAACCGGGCAGTCATGCTAGAGTTACTGAGCTGTATCACGATGGGATGGGATTTTCAACTAAATATCGGAGCCAGTTCATCTCAGAGAAGTGAAATTCCCCACAGTATCTCTATGTAATTTGTGCATTTTTATTCTGAAATTCGAAGGAAATCTATTCAGAATCAAAACAAACCTCCAATACCTCACATGTTATTTTCATAGCGCCTAGTTACAATGTTACAACATCATGAACATTGCAAGCCCAACGTCATTGTGCTTTGAAAAAAAACCCCACATGAGGTATTGGAGATTTTCTTTGATCCTGAACAGATTTCCTTCAAATTTCAGAATAAAAATGCACAAATTACATACAGATACTGTGGAGAATTTCACTTCTCTAAGAAAAAACTGGCTCCGATAGCCGAAAATCACATTCCATCATAATGTGAGATAGAAACTCCCCTGACGAATCTCCGTTGGTAATGCATTAGCGTCAGTGCAACAACAACAACAACAATGATGATTTATTGGGTTGGCCATACCTTTCGCTATCTTCCATGAAGTATATTTTAGAGGACTTGTTATGCGAGACACCGCTTGTACTGGCCGACGATCACAGTTCATTTTACAACTGAAAACTCAACTCCTTCATGGATGTGTTGGCAGGAAGCACAAACACATGGGCACTACTTTCGTTTTTGACTACTTTCGTTTTTGACAGAATCTCACAGGTTCCTACAATTCTGTTACAAGACAAAGTACAAGTTGCCCTTTTCCAATAAAACAGGCGTTTATTATCGTTTAAATCCATTCTGAGAACTTTTAGACGAAATAACAAGTCGATTTTCACAGTTTTAATGTCAGACTATTTTTTTCTCAACAGCGTAGGGATACGACAATTAGTCTGGCAATACCGTACTACTGAATATGCAGAGGAATATAGACTTCTAGACCAAACCAATGACCAGTCATTCACTACACTGAACCAATGGCTGAAATACAACTTTACTATGGAGCTCTTGATTGGCTACAAGCTAGTAAGAGTATTTAAATCAGTATAAAAGTAGGGCTAATGTATGCATACTTGTGTAAATAAATAATTAACGACCGGTTAGACCTGAAAGTCTCAAAGGCACAAGTAAAAAATAAAAGGTTCATGAACTTCCCAGAAATAGTTATCGAGATACGGCTCGGACAGACGGACAGACACATCCCTAGGGCCACAACAATACTCCTGAGCCCGTAGGGCTGAGGAGTAAAAAGGCCTTCCTGGCGTAAATTGTTTTCTTTTGAGAGAGAATGGTATTTTCTGGGTTAAGAATTTCCTGTATAAAGATAGGTTGTTCAAGGAGGCTTTGTTTTTGCCGCTGTTGTGTGCATCAAGGGTATGGAAACATGATATATGCACCCAGAGCCCTGATCTACAGCTGTATTGCCAAGAGCTCAGTGCCTGTCCTAATGCCTACCTTACTTCGTAGGTCCTGTGACGCATAGTCACACTGCCATGTATTAGAATGGTTCAAGTTTAATACTAGAAAGATTTATTGTATTATTTGGAGAACTGTAAGAATTGTCTCCTCAGTTTAAACAAACTCCAGAAACAGCAGTGCATCATGGGATATCTTCCGCCTGATTGGTCAATTCAAATTTTCAAATGGAAATCTGACATATTCATTGGCTTGTGACGAAATTCTGAAAGCAAATCCAACCAATCACAGAGTTCCTGTGATATTTCTAGCCATCCTCTCCCAGGGTGCTTTGCGCTACGTTGCATTTATCCCTGTAGGGATCTCGCCATCTTTTGCAGGATTCCTGCAGAAACCAATAACTGTTCTGTCTAACTGTTTTACTGATCGCAAAACGTATATTTATCTTGAAATATACTTAAACGGATATTCAGTGTGTTACAAAATGGCAATGTCACATAGTTTGAATGCAGCTTTTTGACAAATTACCTCAAAGCTATATGTTGCGGAAATATATATCGGTGAATCGCGGCTGATATTAATTCGCCCAGTTAGACGGTCGTCATTTTCGTTTAATGTGGCAACAGATGACCTGGGTCAACTCCGGCAAAGTCCGTGAGACCCTTACAGCGCTAAATGGAGAGGCGCGAAGCAGAACGTAATGAATGCCTGGTAGAGCTTGATTTTAGCATGTACATGTACTGAACATGTAATTTTGTTTGATGAAGAATGTCTCATAAACTACATGTTATATGCAAACACAGACAGTCTGTTAGCATTCTACCTTAAATAAGAGATTCAGCTTGTTCAGTATCTCTTTACATGTATGAAGACCAATAGAACAGAAGTCTGTGTATATAACTAGGGGGCATGGTAGCTAGTCTATTACACAGATCTATGGCTTAGGCAGGAACAGATGTAAACCGAGACAAATCCAATATCAGAAATGGTCTCTATTTTCATCAACTAATCATTTCACCGAACAAAAGGCTAGAATTGTTTCTCAAATAGATGAAATACGAATGAAATAAAAATCCAACATTTTCCGTACAATTTCTGTTAAGTGTATTATCACTGGAATGATGACAAGCACTGACGATGGAGAGAAAAATACAGGAGGTAAATTCTGATATTATAACCAGCACTTGGAGTAATTACTGCAGGCAGCACAACAGGCCTTCATAGTCACTTTAGAAATCACCACCGAAGCTAAATAATCAATTGGACATTTTTTCTAACAATCTGATGGGAACTGCATGGAAATCACAAAAGCGCAGTATGACTCACATATGTAATGGATCGTGCTAGAGATTTTGCAAACATCGAAACCGAGTTGAGCCTTTGAGCAGGAAGTAGTTTCTACCCCTGTATCTAAACATACCACATGGATTCGAAAAATGTGCTAGCTATGATATATTTTTTTTTTTTTCTCCGCCATATTTCTTAGTTGCCCTCATTTGGCAGTGTCTAACAGGCACATGTATACTTCTCTTTGTGACTGTTTGTATCAAACTGACCGACACGAAACTGTCCACTCACAAGTACCTTGACAAGTAGAAAATACAAAATTCAATACACAGGTGTTACATTATGTACATGTCAGGATGATGATTGTAAGTTTGAAGGTAGGAATGATAAGATCTCGACTGCCATCAACTGTTCTGAAACTCCGTCAGAGTGTCATATGTTACAACAGGAACAGAATGAAATATATCTAAACACATCAATCTCAACTTATAGTGACCTATAGTATTCATGATCATCAAATATAGATGTTATGCCACTCATTTATTCGATGGCCATGGCGAGGCACACTGTGTGGCTTGGATGTCAACATTGCAACGTCACAATTGAAAGTGGGGATCATCACTGCTTGTTGTTGTTGTAGACGAATTGTAGTCATAATTTTGAGTCTTGTATAACCAACGTCATTGCTATTCCAGATGTTTTGGTAGAGCATGCTATGACGAGAAACTTGTCACAGAGGAGGGAAATTGTCAAATATCTCTGACTGATATTCTTGCTTTTGCTGTGAATACTGACCTACTCTTGTCGAAAATTAAAACTACGATGCCTCTGTGGTGATGATAGCAGCGCATTTAAGAGTTGAAAAAAAAAATTCTCCAACTTTGGGCTGATTACATCTTTAAGGCTTCAGTCATCTACATTGTAGTCAAAAAATTCAGAAGCCCATGTATAATAATCTAACAGTAACATCCAACATTGAAATAGCCAGTCTGTAAGTGTCTCAACTTATTATACACCTCGCTGTTTTCCATATACCATGCTAGTGTGGAATATTTGTTTTATTATCAGACAGATGAACTTGATATTGGACAGTTGGACTTCATATTGGACAGCTCAACTTGATATTGGACAGCTGGACTGGATATTGGACAGTTGGACTGGATATTGGACAGACTTAATATTGGACAGTTGGACTTGATATTGAACAGTTGGACTTGATATTGGACAGATAAACTTGATATTGGAGAGTTGGACTTGATATTGGATGGATGGACTTGATACAGGACAATTGGACTTCATACTGGACATTTTGGACTTCATATTGTACAGCTGGATTTCATATTGGACAGCTGGACTTGATATTGGACAGTTGGACTTGCTATTGGACAGTTGGACTTGGTATTGGACAATTGGATTTGATATTGGACAGTTGGATTTTGATATTGGACAGTTGGACATGATATTGGACAGATTCACTTGATATTGAACAGATGGACTTGATATTGGACAGTTGATGACCAGAACTAATTTTTGTTTACAAATCTGCACATGATGTATTTATTGACCCCCTCTGGATGGAACTGGAATGTGTTTATCTAGAACGAGTTTCTCTAAAAGATAAATAATATGTGAAGATCTATTTACGGTTATCTCTATTATCATGCACTGATGGAATCCCTCCAGGAATAAGTTCCCACTTAACTACATACAGTACAGTACAGTTCAGCCCAGTGGAGATAGTAATGACATAGGCTCTGACATTAACAGTGTGTTTTTCCTATCAATTCTCCAAGCAGGATCCCCAGTCTGCTGGAAGACTGAGTAAGCCAAGCATACCAATAAAGGAAGGAGAGTGGGCAGAAATGACACAAATTGCCTGTTGAGAAACTGCAGTACTTTCTCTCTATGTTACACATGCATAAACCAATTCTGATCCTCAAATCCAACCACAGAGCCAAGAAGAACAGAATCTGTCCAGTCAAATCTATCAGCTATTGTTAGGGGTGACTGGTCATTCCAAGCTCTCTGTCTGTCTGTCTGTCCATCTGTCTGTCAGCCCTCCCACAGGCTCACAGGCTGTGTTAATTAGACTCGGTGCCTGACAACACCATATTGGTCACCCTTTAACTGACTTAATGCAACATACAGTAGTACATCTCTCACACCTTAAATGTATTAAGAAGCAGCCAATATTTCAGTGCGTCATTTACGAAAATTGCAGGACAGTGATAAATCAAACCTCTATGGATGTGGATGTACATGTACTTGGGCACTCCATCGCACCGCGATGGGCACAGGTCGTGCGAACACGCCGTGCAACCCGTTTCCCCCAACCCTATATTCTGTGAGGAGAGCGATTTGCACTCGTCGATTTTTGCATGAAAACAAAGACTAATGATGTTCACCAATATCTGTAATTCACAAATGTTAAATTGTTTTTCATAGTGAACTCTCTCAAAGAGTGCCACAATATACATCTGCAAAAAAATTGTGGTAATTGTAAAAGGAAAATCTCTGATTTAAGTTCTATTCATCACAAATGGGCTCTCGACAGTGCTTCTGTACTACTGTTATCATGGTCATGCATGCCAAGTAGCAATGTGACAGTGCTTCTGTACTACTGTTATCATGGTCATGCATACCAAGTAGCAATGTGACAGTGCTTCTGTATTACTGTTATCATGGTCATGCATACCAAGTAGCAATGTGACAGTGCTTCTGTACTACTGTTATCATGGTCATGCATACCAAGTAGCAATGTGACAGTGCTTCTGTATTACTGTTATCATGGTCATGCATACCAAGTGGCAATGTGACAGTGCTTCTGTACTACTGTTATCATGGTCATGCATACCAAGTAGCAATGTGACAGTGCTTCTGTACTACTGTTATCATGGTCATGCATACCAAGTAGCAATGTGACAGTGCTTCTGTACTACTGTTATCATGGTCATGCATACCAAGTAGCAATGTGACAGTGCTTCTGTACCACTGTTATCATGGTCATGCATACCAAGTAGCAATGTGGCAGAGTCTACTAGGAAATAATTTGGCATGAGATCACTTGTTTTTCAATTTTGCAGCAGGATCGAAAAGTGACTTTAATCAAGTAATTTCCAATTAAAGGTTTTAGTCAAACAATTTTTTCTCTCTCTGGATCTCCCCTCGATCAGTGTTTAGGGGAGTTGAGGAGAGTGGGAGCAATCACCCCTCAAGAATGACGGACTGATATTCAGCCTTTTTTCAGCTTCATAGTTCAATTCACAATTGGGTTGTTCTACAAGATCTTGGAAAAATAAATTTCCTTCAGCCAAGTTTTAAATTTAATACCTGGCTTTGCAGTGCCAAATTTACAACACCACCACCACCAAATTGACCGTATTGCATTGTGATCTCCGAGGGGTAATGTTATCAATTCCGGTTTCGCTAGTTCAACAGTGAGAGGCCCAGTGTACAGACATTTGGATTAATGACTACATTGAAACTACATGTACTGGTTAAATTGTTATGAAACTCAAGAAATCAACATAAAATAAACCAGGAAATATGTCAATTTTTTCAGTCATACATATTTCGAGAGAATTATGATCGTATTATATATACAGTACAAAAAAGGGTCATTGTTGCCCCTGATTCTTGAAACTGTAAGGGCTTATTGAACTGGAAGGTGGCCTAAACATGATTGACAAAAAAAAAAAAAAATCCAGATTGATGAAGAAATGGAAATTACTTGCAGAGTTTGGTGATCAGAACCTGCAGCACCCAGTTATTCAACAGTTGGCAGAGCCCCGACTTCATGGTATATATAATCACATACATGTAGATATGTACTGAATGGCTTATCTTGAAAATAAACATGAAATGGAATGTTCCAAGTGTAATATCTACAACAATGACAATAAGAGCTGAATGCAATGGAATACATTACCAATAAATACCTACATGTACATATTAATAATATTACTGTTGTCACAAGTTAGTTCAGGAGTTCCACGTCTCAGGTCACCATATTGGACCCTTCAGGACACCTCATATCGTGCAACAAAATCCTGACATCCAAACATGTATATTGTCAGAGTTTGTTTGTAACTGTCAGTGTGACACCCTCTGACTGCACTACATGTGAGTGGGAAAACGTGGTGTGTATGTCAGTGCTCGAAAATTAGTTTTTCAGCGAGTTGCCATTTGGTGGGGGGGGGGGGGGGGGGGGTGAAGACGAAAATGTAGTGACCATAGCAGCAAATGAATATTGTTTTTATTCGCCATCTTGGTGACTTTATATTCTTGAAAATTTTGCTCACCATTGTGTATTTTTATGTCGCCAAACTGGTGACATGACCATATTTTTCAAGCACTTCATTTGGCCTATATCCCCATATGACAGAGATGGAAAATACATAAATCCATAAGACAGATTTCAGTATAATGGGGGCCAAAACATGGCCTTCAACACTGAAAAATAAACACTGACTATTTTATGTTTTGCATGTGTTACCTTGACAATGATGGTTTGAAGTCTGATTTTGTGAAAGTTTTGAGATAATTGGTCAGTTGTGAGAAAATCTAGAATAGATTTTGTTGCCCCCCTTCCATCTGATAGTTTCTCTGCAGTGATGTGCAGAGAAACTGTGTTCTGCTGCTCTGACTCGAAGCAGGAGCTAAATGTTTCTCTTAATGCAATGTAGTATAATTGAATGAACACTCCAGCAGTCCGTGATCATCCGGAATAGTGGGAAAGCTAGTTTTCAACGCAAAAAATACCCAGCAAATGCAAAGAAAGGGTATAGGACGGACACAAGGTTTGCCAAAGGTTTTCTGTGTAAGTGACGTTTTGACCACACACAACTGAAAATTAATTCTTAGCTTCCACAATACTTTTTGAAACTATTCAAAGCATTTCATGCAGATGGCGCATAGTTTTTCTGAGTAAAAGTTTGATTTAACGTGGTTGCTAATGTGATGCTATGGACGGACAAGCAGTAACGTTAGTAACATTACATTGTCAGAAACATTTCTTTTTTTGCTATGGAAAAGATGCTTGCTGCAAACTAGATGATTTCAGAAAGAAATCAGGAGGAAATTCCCTTTGAGCATGTGTAATGCCTGTTAACCAACCTACAGGGTAACAAAAATCGAATATTACTGTTGCTAACATTACATTTGGACGGACTTTGTGAACAGACGGACATGCCTATTTCGGGGAATTTTCACAAAATGCCAGAATTTACCATGATGAAGATCAGATATATGGTTTCTAAGCTCTGTTATCTACATGTACATGAACTATTAGGCAAATTGATAACGCCAATGCAATATTTTTACCATGTGTCAGTCACTGCTAATGTGACACGTGGACGGACATGGCAATAAACATGGCAGTGCTAATGTTACATTCAGACAGACACCTTATAAACTGATGATTTAGCTGCAAAAATAAATACTGCAGAATTATCAACCAACTCGGCTCACTTTGTCAGTTCTGCCAAGTAAACATAAGAAAGACCTGTATTTGCAACAAAATTTACGTAAATCCTACTTAGTTGCATTGCTAACGTGACTCTGTATTGCTAACGTGACTCTGTTGCTAACATTACTTAAGTGGACGGACACAAAACAAATTGAATTTTCACATTCAATTGCACTCCACATGACTCATCAATTACATTGTTAGTGGAAGTGCTGTGTAGGAAATACAGACTTACAGTGAAATTTTGACTAACTGTTATAGAATAGAGTATAGCTTGAACAATGTTGTTGCTAACGTGACTTTAATTGTGGACGGACATTTTATTGAGTCACGTTAGCAGTTTTTGAAAACCTTATTTTTTATTTACTTTTTAAATATTTTGCCTTTTTGGTTGATTTTATGTACCGAATCAGCCACACATAAGCGTTTTCCATACCAAATTCATTAAAAGTATGAGACGACAGTATTGTATGATACAGATGACCAAATTCCATAGAGGTGCTAACATTACAGATGTGGACGGACAA
>JAVTVY010025616.1:0-10757 GCA_036873755.1 Hanleya hanleyi
AGGATAACAAAATAAAATATCAGTAATGTATATACAATAATTTGATAACAATAATTACCCAATATACAGGGGTTTGACAATAATGTATATAATAACACAATATACCCAACCGGGTTTTATCAAATCAATTAATAATATGCCAATATATAGGGTTTTCAACAAATCTCAATAATGTTTATATCAAATAATTTCATAATATACCCAATATACAGGGCTTTAAAAATAATGTATATAATAACACAATACCCAACTGGGATTTATCAAATAATTTCATAATATATAATAACCAATACCCAATATACAGGGCTTTCAAAAAATATCAATAATGTATATACAATAATTCACAAAACAATCATATACAATATATACAATATATAGAGCGTAAAGATTTAATAACAATGATTATATAGGCCTTTATACGTGTAAAATCAAGGACTTTCCAATAAAACTACATAAGAAATTATTACCGCACCACTGGGCTTCAAAAATAACATTGGATAAACGACGAAATCCACCCGGATGCGGCAATGAACAGAACTTAGAAACTGATTCCAAACAGAAATACGAGAAAAAGTAGTATGATTAAACTTAACAGAATTCCTAGCCTTCCAAATTAACCACTTAAGCTCAGCAACTAAGAAAATCAACAGTCTATGAAAATAACGATTAGCGGAAGGAGGAAAAATCAAAAAAGTGACAATACCAAGATTAATTTTAACAGAAACACCGGTAATATTGAAATAAAAATCTTCAAGAGTCTTCCATAATGGACGAACAGATTTACAATAATAAAATAAATGATCAACACATTCAGAATCAGCAGAACATAAATAACATTTAACAGAACGTGACCAACCAATAATCTTTCTTAAAAAGGCATTAGTGTACAAAATTCTTTTTACACATTTATACAGAAAGTTTTTTACATTATTACATAAAATATCACAATTTATGTGACGCCACACAGGGCCAAAATCAATTGTGGGATAAACCCGAATAATTTTGTTTGGAACAGAAATTTCATCAACTAAGAAATTATAAAAAGATTTGCAAGATAATGATACAAACTTAGCATTAGGATACAAACGACGAAAATCTCTATAAACAGTAAGCACAGAACGATAAAACAATGGAACATAATCAGAATGCGGTATAGAAAGAGAAGACATAGAAGGACAAAAATCACGAAGAGACAAACCAAACCAATAAACAGCAAAATGACACCAATTAGGACAATAGTTAGAATCATATAACAAAATCAAACGCTGAATGTGTCTTAAATAAAATGCCTTAATTTTGGCCTTAATACATACTAAATTAAAACCACCTTTGGAGAGGGGTCGATAAAGGACCTCCCGATGGAGGCCCTCGTTCTCCCCTCCCCAGAAAAACTTAAACTGAAGATGTAAAAATTCTCGAATATAACGATCATTTATAGGAATGCTATTACACACATACCAAAGTTTACTTAAAGCAAGAGAATGTAATAAAATGGCTTTGCCTCTAAAAGAAAGATAACGATATTTCCATGTATTCAACAAATTAGACAACTTAGAAAAAATAGGAGACCAATTAGATTCATAAAAAACATCCATAGGCACAGTACCTAAATAAACACCTAAAAAACGATGAACAGAATTGAGCCACGTGATGCCAAAAGGGGAATCGGTACAGTTATGCCACAGGCCCAGCCACAAAGCTTTGGTCTTTAACAAATTAATTTTGGAGCCTGAGGCATAACCGAACAGTTTACATAAATTTAAAATCTTAACAACGGAAAGGCGGGTAGTTAAGGTACAAGTAATGTCGTCAGCATAAGCTGACAACTTAACAGAAAATCTACAACCAGGGGGGCGAACACCATGAACATCATCAGACAAACGGATTTTACACAAAAGGGGTTCAAGGGATAAAACATACAACAAAGGACTTAAGGGACAGCCTTGATGGACACCACGTGACAAAGAAAACTCATCAGAAATAAAACCATTAACTAAAACAGATGCACGAGCATCAGTATAAAGTAACTTAATCCAATTCATAAAAGTAGGACCAAAATTGAAAGCTTCTAATACACGAAATAAATAATAATGATTTACCCTATCAAAAGCTTTTTCATTGAAAGAAAAATACCCCCATATCTTTTATATGTAAATAATCAATAATGGAACGAAGTAAATGAACATTGTCAGTCATAGAACGGCCAGGAACAGAACAAGTTTCATCAAAATGAACTAAAGTATGCATAACCGTTTTCAACCTATTACATAAAACCTTTGAAATAATTTTATAATCAATATTTAATAACGAGATGGGGCGCCAGAACCTAAGATCGTCTGAACGCTCCTCATCCTTACAAATCAAGGTAATATAAGAAAGTAACTGAGTCGGAGATAACAAATGATTCTCATAACAGTTGTTAATGAAATGAACAAAATCTTCACGAATCAAATCAAAGAAAGCAACATAAAACTCGTCGGAGCCTGGAGAACTGAAATTTTTCATAGAAGACAGAGCGGAGACCACCTCCTGGAGGGTAATAGGACCCTCCAAAGAGGCGGACTCGTCATCAGATAACTTAGGTAAATCAGAGAGAAAATAATCAATATGAGTATTAGAAACATATTCATCAGAAAATAAATCAGCATAAAAATCTTTAGTACCATTTACAATATGTTCAGGATCGGTAATAACAGTATTATTTACATTCAATTTTCCAATATATTTGCGCTTGGCATGGGATTTTTCCTTATTAAAAAAATAACGAGATGGCTTATCATCGTAATTAAAATCTTTAACTTTGGCCCGGATCCTGGCACCATCATTATAAGCCTCTAATAGGGCGTTACGGTAATTTCCCTATTAATTCGCGATGTAGTGATGAAACTCAGCACTCCAAAAATTGGCTACTTTCGAATTATTTGTTGAGCGAATTCTAGAAAAACGCGAGTGTTCGAATTAATGTCGCGCCGACTTTCACGGAGAATCCAAAATGGCGGACCGCTTCGCCGTGGTCGTAGTGATCGTATTTATTACCGTGTATTAACTTCTGATATCTCATCAGTTTCCATAAAATGCAGTGTATGATGTCAGAAAATCTCCTCTACCCTGATAAAGGCGTCTAATTTTATTCGAGGAAGTCGAGCATATTTATCGAGTGACAAGTTTAGCACGATCATGCAGATTTTTGAGCTGACGTCCGTAAATTCGCGTCCATAATAACATCGTAAAAGTAGGCCAAAACATTGAACGTATTCCTTCCTTTTTGTTCAGTATTAGCTATGATCTATATTATGAAACCTAACTGACATGGAATTGAATGAATATTCTGGAAATATAAAACTATACACATATTAGAGTATTCCATGTTCGAGTCGTTCGGTATGTCGACGTTGTTGTTGTGAACCCTGAAAATGAACCAACGGCAAATTTGTGTAGGATTGTATCACGAAGTTTTAGACAGATTAGCGCACTGTCATAGACTTTTTGGTCTTCACTGTGCATGATTTTACACACACCATCCAGGACTTGAATAAATATCCCGGACCTATGACACGAAATTAATGTTGAATTAACGGCGGATTGTACAAGAGAACCGAGTGTCAGTCGGCAATACACGTTTCGATTGGTTTGTTTCAAGTATCATACTATGAGAATATCTATTACGGTACCGGTACTGTAACAGTTTACTAAAAGTAAAAGTCGAAGTATGATATCGTTCTGAATATTAATTAAATACTGGTATATTCTCATCTCCGAAACTTTACCTAATGCCATTTAAATGTTTCTCAAATTTGTTTAGCATATAGAGTAATGGAATGGCGATAGCGATGTTTTGATTCTTAGTGTAAAAATGCGCGGTGTAATTCCAAAGAATTTTTGATTGCTGGAATTTTGGTAAGTTCGTGCATGGGTATTCGTAAGAAATATTTTCATTCACAATAAAATATTTAACAAAACCGGAAAGAGTAAGTCTTTATGATAACTATATTTGAACAAAACAGAGCGCTAGCACATGCAGAGATGATTGTTGTCGGCGCTTCACATCGCAAAATTTGTTTGTGTCCCCTGGTGGGAAAACTGACGTTTGTCAACTGTGTGATTTCCTGTCTATGTTTCATTAAACGATAAGATGCAATCAAAGCCAAGATATAACAAGTTTGAATGAGGTATTGTGAAATTTACAAGACGAACAAGGGCCACACATTAACACACAAACCCATAATACTGCAGCGTTAATTTGAAACCCCTTTCAATTGCCTCTTGCTGGTGAATGGCGCATCCTCACCCAGAGCTGAATTTGGGCTTCCGAAGGGACAAGGTATTCCCCATGCAGGCAGTCAATTCAATGTTATTACACACGATCTCATTTGCATATGAATAAGTGTCATTTCCAGTCTGGGTGAAACTTGCATGCTGCACGTGGACTCTCCTATTTCACTATATATTTCATGCTGTTCAGATTCTCTCCACTGGAAACTGAAACATCTTGTCACCCCTATCCTGACTTTGGATTCTTCCATTTTATGTGGTTTTCTCTGGAGGACAAGCTGTGCTGAATGGGAAATAGCTGGACAGGCTAAAAATAAACTAAACACTTCATTAGCAAACTATCCCGGTACTCAAAACAATGTAGCCATTGACAATTTAAATATCAAAGGAGACCTGCAGCAAATGCCATTCATGTGGAGGCTTGGTGTTTCAGTAGGAAATTGAGGGGCACTGAGGGGGAATACTATTATGTCGTGCGATGTGAACACATCGTTTCAAGTTTGTTTCCTATACAGTGAACCTTAATAATGATAATAATAAAAATACGGCCTCTTTCACGAACATGCTATTAGATATTGTATTGTATGTTGAGTATTATTAGAAGGGGGGAGAAAAATCAGAGAACCTGATGAAGAATGCAGGACGAGTCAGATCGATCACCGTAATTCTGTAGGTTTGTTTACGGTCAAATATATACTTACCACATGGGGTCTGCGTAAATACCTCACCTTGTCGTGTGGATAATAACACGGACGTATGGACTGTTAGGGGGAGGGAGGGGGGGAATGGATGTTCTGAAAGAAAAAAGGAAACCCTTTCACCATTGTTTGTGATCTTCCAGGCTTGTGGATACGTTGTCATGCACAAACAAGTGATGCTCGAGAATTGTAGTCCAGATTTTTTATTTTTAGAAATTTTTATTCATCAAAATACTAAAATAAAATCAACGTTAAATGTACATCCTTCCAAAAGGCTTTTCGTGATGGCTCATTTTTGACGTCAAATAATGGTCGTTTGATTGTCCACTTCACCTGAAAATATAACGAATAGCATACAGCATACCGAAAGGTTAAATCGCATCTTGCTTTCCCCAAACGAAGAATTCAGTTGCTGTGAAGAAATCTGATGCAATTCACCAGCACACACGTTACAACTTGATATCTCCGCGGGAACGTCACCCGACAAAGTTTGAACTCTGCTCCCTTCCAGTGCCTCCTTTGAACACGGCCCAAGTGCCTCCCATACGAATAATACAGGGCAGGTCGGGCAGGTAAATGGGGGACAGCGAGGGGTTTAGCATATACGACGAACAAATATATTAACGTTGAAGATCTCTCAAATTTGTTACTTAAAATAATGTGTGTTTTCAAATAAAGGAATGCTGGTTTAAAGAAAGATATTTGATATACGAACGCTGGAAACTGAAGAATGATTCAATAGCGGGCCGTGTGCAGACACTCGACCACGTGGGGGGACTACCGTATATATTTTTCCCGACTGCGGCGAAACGCGATCAAGTTAGGATAAAATTACAGGACTGCGGAGTTAATTGAATCAATTTTTTTCCTTATAGACTGTAAGTAATAGTAATTCAGTCTGATTATATTGTACCATTCCCTGTTGTTTCTCTGCGCTTACAAATAATAGCATACGCCGATATACTATACGAGATTCTAGTAACATATTCACTTTACTTTCATCGGCACGAACTCCGTGGCGAAAACGGGAGTGTTCGAATTTATTGTTTCACGGATATTGAAAATGCTCCCGTGTTCGTTTTATTAGGATGGACAAAATCACGACAGCGGAAAAATCGGCCGTTTTCGAAGTAAATTTGGAAGGTGAATTAATAGGGAAATTACCGTAACAGTGCAATAGTAGGACTAAATCTATCATTTCCAACAGGCAATGGGACACTTGCACTGTGGTAAACCTTCACATTTGTATGCAAATAAAAGAACGCAATGACAACTGTGTCCAATCATACTGTAATGCTCCATAATAATGTGCACTGGTAAAGACTGAGCTCACAAACTGATTCAAACTCACTTTTAATTAATATAGTAAGTTAAATGTGTGGACACAGATATGGTTGTGCAAAAGCTTCAGGGTCAACGAGAATTTGATAGCAAAATTTAAGGAAATGGCGTCCTTCATTTAAGGCGACACGAAATTAAAAACTAACAGGGGTTCGGTACTGCGGGATTCCCCCGCCGGTTATTTTGATATTGTACTTCTGAAATAAAATAATGTCACCAAACTATTAGTAAATACTATAAAGGAATATACTGTAGGTGATTTGGTATGTATGCCTGTATATATACAATGTACACTGCAGCTCATGCCTAATAACGGGTTAGTAGGAGGGAGGGAATTTGGCTTAATGTCACACTCAAGTTTGTTTCACTCATATGATGACAGTCAGTTTGGTTGGTGGAGGAAGCCGGAGTACCCGGAGAGAACCACCGCCCTTCGGCAAGTAATAACGGGTTAGTATCACATATAAGAGATATAAAATTAGAAATTGAAATATGAGGGTATGGAGTTGGGCAATGCATTGAATAAGTGTAGCATGATGTAAGCTTCAGGAAAATATGAGGATATGGGATCGGGCGAAGCTTAGTTTAGGTGATGGATGGTGGGGCACAGTGCCCCGAGGGTGGGGACATGCTTCCATGGGTAGCGCATGGGTTGAATAAGTGTAGGATCATGTAAGCTGTAGGAAAATATGATGGTATGGGGTCGGGCAATGCTTAGTTTAGAAGATATAGGGTGGGGCTCGGTGCCCCAGGGGTGGGGACATGCTCCCGGGGTTAGTGGATGGGTTGAATAAGTGTACAGGATGATCTGAGCTCCCAAACTATATGAGGATATGGGGTCGGGCAAAGCTTACTTTAGGAGATATGGGGTGGGGCTCGGTGCCCCAGGGATGGGGACCTACTCCCCGAGGGTAGTGGATGGGTTCAATAAGTGTAGCCCAATGTAAGCATTTGGAATAGATGAGAGTTCAGGGGGTCGGGCTGGCCTTAGTTTAGGAGACATAGGTGAGGCCGAGAAGCTGTGTCAGGAATTTTCTAAGTCCAAAACTTTACCATTCACTTGGTCCTGGGGTCCCAGGGGTGGGGACATGCTCCCCGAGGGTAATGGATGGGTTCAATATGTGTAGCCCGATGTAAGCATTTGGAATAGATGAGAGTAGTTTGGGGGGTCGGGCTGGCCTTAGTTTAGGAGACATAGGTGAGGCCGAGAAGCTGTGGACAGGAATTTTCTAAGTCCAAAACTTTAACATTTACTTGGTCCTGGGGTCCCAGGGGTGGGGACATGCTCCCCGAGGGTAGTGGATGAGTTCAATATGTGTAGCCTGATGTAAGCATCTGAAATATGAGGGTTCGGTAGTCGGGCAGGCCTTAGGATCAAACTTTAACATTTACTTGGTCCTGAGGAAAAATTTCCTAAGTCCAAAACTTTAACATTTACTTGGTCCTGCAGATAGACCGATAGACGGATAGACAGATAGACAGACGGACATCATTGTGGCACCTATATCGAGCTTTCCGCAGCTAAAGCTACGGGCTCGATAAAAATGTATTCTGATATTTAGACAATTTAAGCGTTTTCAGTAAATGAAAGTTATAACAGATGTTGATTGCCTGACCCAATTGCCTTATTCCATTGCTTGGTAGAGTCTGGTTCCTCAAGTCATATTTGATTCCTTGGTGAATAATGGCAAAGTAGACTAGCATCTCCACTATCATTTAATAATAATATTACATGCAGCAATGCATAGAACAGGTTCTGAATATGAGGATCATTCATCATGTTCATTGTACCATCCAAAAATCAACCAATGAAATCGTTGGATATTGCTGATACAGGTAATGTCCAGTGACTTTCACTGGATGATCATTTGACAATACATGTACAACACATATATATACTCTCCATAAACAGAACTTTTTTTCATTCCTGTATCTCAGAGTTCCTACACTTTCGAAGTGGCAAAAATCAAGGACTTTGCAAACACTTTTCAAGAACTCAAATTTAAATTTCAAGGACCTATTGTACTAGGAAAACACACTCATGAAACAAAGTTGCACTAGATTTTCCATCTCTTTTTTTCCAAACTTTGCTGGCCTGAACATACAATTAAGGACTTTCAAGGACATTTTTCTAAAATATCAAGTTTTAAAGGACTTTCAAGGCCTGAAATTGTCCCAGTGGAATTCAAAATACTTTCACGGAAATCGAGGCAATAGAGGAACCCTGTATCACATATATATTAGAGGCCTCTGGATCATGATGATGACAACAATGTACCTTCCAGAGAATCCAAATGGTCAGACCAGACTACCGATGACTCACCATCATGTACGATATGGAACTAATAACACAGAGAGTATCGGTACCCACCAATCATGACAAACTTTGGATGAACCAAATGGAGTAACGTCACCTTCCATTTAACTAGACAGGCCAGGTAACAAAGACAGAAAATTGGTCAGAAGAGATGTAAAACCAGACATCTTATTGGGAAGAGTATGCCACATAGGACACTGAATTAAGCAGAATTTTCATGAAGTTGGTATACATGTATTTCACAAGCTCCTTCACTCACATGTGCATCCACGGATGTATGGACTCCTATACGGTTAGCTGTGGTGGCTGATATGATCTGATTGCTGTAGAAATTCAAGCAATGAACAGGTTCTGTTGGACCTGAAAAATGAAAATTATAGCTATGTTATACAGAGTATCATTTAATTCATATTAACCTGAAGTTCTCCAGAATATAATATTCCTTGTATAGTCTTTAACACTTGAATACATAAAATTCAAATTAAAGTACAAAAGCTAAAATATCACAACAATCTGATTCAACAAATTTGAACTCAACATTTGGTTTAACATTATAGGTCTATTACCTTTAAAATGGCAGACATCTTTGCTGTCATCAATACTCCACAGTTTCATGGTCTGGTCAAATGATGAGGTCACAAAAGTCTTCTTGTTGTAAGCCTTTATCTGTCAGGTTTACAAAAGGAAAGTCATGTCAATCTTAGTCAGTCATGTTTGACAACTTCAATCGGGTGCACTGTGTGTGCAAAAGGCTTGACCCTTTTCATTTCTTGGTTGAATGGTCACCTATAGTATTTTCTTATACCATAGAAAGACCCATGTCAATAATTGTCATAAGTCTCCCTGTTAGATCTATATAACACAGATCTTCCTGGCCCAGGAAACCTCAAAACACTCAAATAGATGGTAAATGGAAATACATTTATTGAGTTATAACCACATTATTTCATTGAATTGACAGCAATGCACAGGACTTCTTAGTTTCCAAGGTCTTTTGACACACACTTCCATTTTTCTAGGCCTGGAATAAATTTACATTTTCAATGTGATTCAAGGTGTTGAAGTTGCATACAAACTCCTGATCTACCAATACACCCTATTTTTACTAAGTTTTCTAACAACGTTTTAGACTTAGAAGCAGAAGAAAACCATCTCTATGTCAGCTGAGGCTGAATACTGTGGCATGGATATGTTATCTATCCCAAGAACTGAAAAGATCCCCAGTGAAATATGTGGAATGTTAGTAGAATTTCTCTCTGCAGATGCCTGAAGTTTTGCTCTCTGAATACTTGGAAGAAGTAGGGTAAAGCAGTCTGTACTGTTTGGAGAAACTGTGATTTGTTACTCCTTGCAGTTTTGGAACTCAGATATACAAATGTACCTGAATCCGATGAAAGGCCACACTTTTGTTAACCAGAAGAACTGTTAAGAATAATTACAAGATATAGGAATATCTGAAGGTTTTTGTGAGATCAGCCATTCAATAATGGGGTTATCAATGACAAAATCAACTGCAGGTCAAATACTCCAAGTTTTCGCCATCAAACCACAGATGAGTTTAACTTATAATTGTTAGAAAAGGTTTGCCATCTTCTAATTTTTCTGTCATGACCGTTCCTTGCCCCCAGCAATAGTCCTACTGTAGTATCTCACTGTCATGACCGTTCCTTGCCCCCGCAATAGTCCCACTGTAGTATCTCACTGTCATGACCGTTCCTTGCCCCCAGCAATAGTCCTACTGTAGTATCTCACTGTCATGACCCTTCCATGCCCCCAGTAGCAGTCCTACCTGTAGTCAAGTTCTGCTTCGCACCTCTCCATTTAGCGCTGTAAGGGTCTCAGACTTTGCCGAAGTTTACCCAAGATCATCTGTTGCCATAGTAAACAAACATGATGACCGTCAAACTGGGCGAATTAATATCAGCTGCTATTCACCGATATATATTTCCGCAACATACAGTTCTAGGGTAATTTGTCAAAAAGCTGCCTTCAAACTGTGTGAAACTGGCGTTTTGAAATACACTGAATAACTGTGTAGTGTATTTCGAAATAAATATACATTTAGTGATCAGTAAAACAGTCAGAACAGTTCTTGGTTTTTACAGGAATCCTGTAAAAAATGGCGAGAC